>JBBPOJ010001834.1:0-11198 GCA_038091395.1 Leccinum rimulosum
ACCATCGTCGCGTAAAGGTCTATTATTATTCCATTATTATTCCATACTAATGCCATTTTTAGGCCGTTACGACGACGTGGTCAGCCGGCGGCATTACGATGGGGGTTAGCAATTTTGTGACATGAGGTAATTGGGGTCCTGGTCGGCGATAAGTTGCACTTGAGGAGAGTTGACCTTCGGAAGGGGAGTAGCCATAGCACAATGTAAGTTGAACGTTGATTTTGACTTAAACGTTACGGTTAAACTCCATACATGCGTCACATCCTATACTTAAGTAAGTAAGTTTGTACGCTTGGTGAGGCCTTGAGGTCTGAAGTTGGTCCGACGGACTTTGCCAGTCACACCGGATTGGTCTAGACCGTCCGTGGTCTGCCTCGTGGTTGCAATGTTCGGTTCCCAGCGCTGCGCTTCGTCCGACTTCCTCCCACTTCTCACTTGTATATTCACCCATTTCAGAAACAAACTTAGTCGAGTATGAATCCAACTGATACCCTCGGCCTCGGTCCCTTGGTATCGCCACACCGAACTGAAGGTGGCTCTAGAGCAAAGACGATCAGCATCAAAGGTGTGCTCGTAAGACTGTCCCAGTCGTTCAAGTTGACCTTTCCTCCCTTCAGATATCGAACTGCACGGGCTCGCACGACGCAAGATCATCTCGGCGAGGCAGTATCAAGTCGAGTTTACCATAGGCGATACATCACGTCTGACGAAGAAGACAAAGGAGAAGAAGAATGGCACCACTTGGAACGACACTTTATTTCTGTGGGCGAATATTCTCCATTCTATGCCACAAAACTGATTTCCCTCAGTGACGGTGACGATCGTTCAGAGCTCGTCGTCAAGGTTTTCCGAAAGCACCTCATTGGAAAAGACGAACAGGTCGGATTTCTCTCTGATATCATCGGCAACATTCTGGGAGAATGCACTGCGGGCAACGGTAAGAAGTGATTTTATTATATGTCGTTGCGTTCTACTGACACGATCTCTCCGATCAGTGTTTGAAGGTCCTCTCACAAACTTGATTGTTAACTCCAATACCTCCGATCTTTCCGGGATTACGATCAAGTTTGTGGTCGTTAGTGCACCCGGGGATACTCCGAACGCAGACGAATGCCAAGCTGCGCACGCCGTCACCGAGGCTACCGAAGAGATCAACGCAATTGCCACACCGCCGTCCGTCGGCTTAGTAGGCTTAGCGGTCAACGCTGAATCACAGGTCGTAAGCACGGTAAACATGTTTGATAATGTGTGGGGAGTCCTGTTGGACAGGATTGAACTTTTCAACAAAATCGTGGCCGGCATTGCAGAGGTATGTTCTTCGTTATCTCATCGCCGTATGATCTCATGGTGAGACAGATTCATCCGTACGCGTCCGTTGCTTGGTCTGTTATATCCGCTGCGATTGGAGTGCGTCTCTCATTGTTTCATAAAATGTTGGCTAATCGCTCGTCATATCGCACACAGGTGTTTGTGGACCAAAAGAACCGCGACGAGCGGATCATTCGGTTGGCGGCCACCATGAGGGACGTCTTCAGTTTCCTCGAGGACGCTGAACCTCTGAAGGCTATCAAGACGCACATCAAGACCATGACGCTTCTTTTACAACAAGTAATAGAGTGTGCATTCTTCATCACCGGATACGCCAAGCAAAAGGATTTTTGTCAGTCATCGTCGAACCAACGACTCTTGTCTCTTCTGATCTGTATATCCAGGGACTCGGACGGTGAAATACACGCTCTCTGATATAGATGCAAAGATCGTGGACTTCGAGGCTAAGCTGAAAGAACTGAGGACCGCATTCCTGGAGGGTGTGGCAGTGCAAACGGGAGTTACTGTCGTCCGTATGCTGAATACCGTGGAGCATATCGGTAGGCACAATCCTTTCCAACTGTGGGCGGCTGATCACGGACGTGGAATCCAGCGGAATTCGTCGAGCTGAGCGACATGCCATACGCGGTTGGTGCTAGATATTTGCGGGAAAAAGGATGCCTGCCCGGGACACGCGAATCCTTGCTCCGCGACATTTGCGATATCATCAACAATCCAGACCAGGATGCCCCACGGGTCTGCTTGCTCAGTGGCGTGGCGGGATCGGGCAAGTCTGCGGTAGCTCATTCGATTGCACGGCTGTATGACGGGCTAGAGCGACTAGGCTCGTCGTATTGCTTCTCCAGCACTGACGTCGCGAGGCGGAACCCCCAGAATCTATTCAGCACGATTGCACGCGACCTGTCCGATCACGATCCGCAGTACAAATCTGCTCTTTGGGGGATCGTGAAAGACAAGCGAGCGCTTCGCACGTCTATCTCACTAGACGAGCAGATCGAGCGCCTCATTGTCGAACCTAGTAAAGATCTCCACTCCGTTGGACCGTTGGTGGTCGTTATCGACGCTCTGGACGAAAGCGGCAGCCGAGCCGATCGCAGGCAGCTGCTGAACGCCATCTCCAAGCAAATTTCCGACAACACCCTCCCAGCTAACCTTCGCTTCCTGATAACCTCTCGACCTGAAAGTGACATCCTCAATGCACTTCCAAGTGGTTTAAACTTCGTGCATAAGCGGATGGGAGATACCTTCGAGGAAGATGTGGACGAGGACATCAAGAAATATATCCACCATTCACTGAATCGGTACACTGAGCTCGAGGCCGGGTGGCCTAAGCAAGAGTGGTGTCGATTGCTTGTTGACCATTCTCAGCATCTCTTTCAATGGGCTTCGACTGCATGCGGATTTGTCCAAGGAGAGGGTGCCATTGGAGTTAGCCCATCCGACCGGATGAAGATGCTTCTACAACATAGTGAAGATACCATCCACCCGCTAGATACACTATATCAAACCATTCTAGGCCAACTCTTCACGCTCAGCAAGGCTCGACAATCATTCCGGGACGTGATGGCCATTATACTAGCACTGCAGGAGCCACTATCATTGATGTCCCTTTCTGCATTGCTCCCGGACTTCAATATTCGGGAGATAGTCAAGGCCATGGGATCATTGCTGGATGGAGTGCATGATGAGGAGAAGCCAATTCGACCACTTCATTCATCCTTCCGTGACTTCTTGTTGGATGAAGCACGGAGTTCCACCTTTCACATCATCATTGGCACCCATCATTCTCTGCGTCTTGGGAAAGCATTGGTTGGATGTATGGAGAGTATGCTTCGGTTTAACATATGTGATCTCAAGGACTCTCGACAACCCAACAAGGCCATCCCTGATCTGTCGAGTCAAGTGAAGAAAGCTATTCCTCCTCAGTTGATATACTCCTGCCAATACTGGATGGTCCACCTGGGCAACACTGCTCCAGACCAAGACTTGTTGGACAACATCACATGTTTCTTCAAAAAATTCTTCCCCTACTGGCTTGAAGCCATCAGTCTTCTTGCATCTTCATCACCACTGGTGTTCATCTTGTCTGCCATAGAGACCTGCAGGATCTTGAAAAAATGGGCCAAGGTAGGATTGACTATCACAACATGCAATCAATACTGAACAAGGATGTTAATAGAACCACGAGATTGGCATGCTAGCATCAGAGGCATCCCAGTTCATCCAAGTGTTTGCTCCTGTACTGAGGGAATCCACCTGCCATCTGTATTCATCAGCCATGCCTCAAACCCCTTCTGGGTCACCACTTTGCGCACTCTGGTCTAGTCACCTTCAAAAGGATTTCCTGATGATATCTAGACAGCCAAAAAATTGGCCATCTGAGATCCACGTTCTACAGGGACATGCAGAATCAGTCACATCTGTTGCTTATTCACCTGATGGGACCCACATTGTCTCTGGCTCTTGGGACAACACCATTAGGGTATGGAATGCAACCAGTGGTCAGCTTGTGGCAGGACCATTCCAGGGACACACAGAAGGAGTCTTGTCTGTTGCTTATTCACCTGATGGGACCCACATTGTCTCTGGCTCTTTGGATGCCACCATTAGGGTATGGAATGCAACCAGTGGTCAGCCTGTGGCAGGACCATTCCAGGGACATACAAATCGAGTAATCTCTGTTGCCTATTCACCAGATGGGACTCATATTGTCTCTGGCTCAAGGGACAAGACCATCAGGATATGGAATGCCACTAATGGTCAGCTTGTGGCAGGACCATCCCAGGGACACACACACGATATCAACTCTGTTGCTTATTCACCTAATGGGAACAGCATTGTCTCTGGCTCTGAAGACACCACCATCAGGGTATGGAATGCAACCAGTGGTCAGCTTGTGGCAGGACCATTCCAGGGACACACACACGATATCAACTCTGTTGCTTATTCACCTGATGGGACCCACATTGTCTCTGGCTCAAGGGACAAGACTATCAGGATATGGCATGCAACTAGTGGTCAACTTGTGGCAGGACCATTCCAGGGACACACAGGTTGGGTCAATTCTGTTACTTATTCACCTGATGGGACCCACATTGTCTCTGGCTCTTTGGACACCACCATCAGGGTATGGAATGCAACTAGTGGTCAGCTTGCAGCAGGACCATTCCAGGCCTGGGGACACAACAATTCAGTCTACTCTGTTGCTTATTCACCTGATGGAACCCACATTATCTCTGGCTCTGAGGACACCACAGTTAGGGTATGGAATGCAACCAGTGGTCAGCTTGTGGAAGGTCCATTTCAGGGATACACAGAAGCAGTCTTGTCTGTTGCTTATTCACCTGATGGGACCCATATTGTCTCTGGCTCTTTTGACAACACTATTAGGGTATGGAATGCAACCAGTGGTCAGCTTGTGGCAGGACCATTCCATGGACACACAGATGTAGTCAACTCTGTTGCTCATTCACCTGATGGGACCCACATTGTCTCTGGCTCTGAGGACACCACCATTAGGGTATGGAATGCAATCAGTGGTCAGCTTGTGGCAGGTCCATTTCAGGGATACACAGAAGCAGTCTTGTCTGTTGCTTATTCACCTGATGGGACCCACATTGTCTCTGGCTCTTTGGACACCACCATCAGGGTATGGAATGCAACCAGTGGTCAGCTTGTGGCAGGACCATTCTGGGGACACACAGATATAGTCTGTTCTGTTGCTTATTCACCTGATGGGACCCACATTGTCTCTGGCTCTTGGGACAACACCATTAGGGTATGGGATGCAACTAGTGGTCAGCTTGTGGCAGGACCATTCCAGGGACACACAGATTCTGTCAACTCTGTTGCTTTTTCACCTGATGGGACCCACATTGTCTCTGGCTCTAAGGACAAGACAATTAGGGTATGGAATGCAAGCAGTGGTCAGCTTGTGGCAGGGCCATTCCAGGGACACATAGATTGGGTCAACTCTGTTGCTTATTCACCTGATGGGATCCACATTGTCTCTGGCTCTTATGACAACACGATCAGGATATGGAATGCAACCAGTGGTCAGCTTGTGGCAGGACCATTCAAGGGACACACAGGTTCAGTTGAGTCTGTTGCTTATTCACCTGATGGCATCTACATTGTTTCTGGCTCTGGTGATACAACTATAAAAGTATGGAGACTGGAAGACCTTTTTACATTTGGTTCTTTATATGTTCAGGATGGATGGATAATATCATCTGACAGTATTCTCTTTGGTTGGATTGCTCCCTGGAATAGGCTCATTTTTTATCTTCCTGTTTGTGCTTTAGTCATATCTTCTCAAGGGTCTTATCAGCCTGAAGTTGATACATCTTTGGTTGGAGAGTCATGGGTATCTTGCTGGAAGTGATTCATGTACTTGGTGGTTATGTTATGACACATTTGACTTTGCCTCTGAATAAATTATAATTGTGAGACTATTCAGAGCCAGACAGCTGTCAAACTTGAAGGATGCAGAGGGAGTCAGTGGATCATAACTACATGTGATAGAGTTACTGGTTGTTAATCTGGAGGCTCAATAAACAAGCTCCTCTCAGCAGCAGTCAACAGGGAACACCTAGTTGGGAAGCACACAGTATATATAATAGACAAACAAGAGGCTGGGGAAATCAGAACCAATGGATTGTGCAAACTAACCTTGAAGACAAGCAAAATCCCCTCAAGTTGATTCAACGGGTTCATTCATGCACATTCACCAAGTGATGTGAGAACATGTCATTGTATTGAATTTACTCGATGCAATGGCAACTTGAAAATAGACCTAAATACATCAATTTGATTGATTCCTTACAGTCTACAAAGACAATGTCATTGAAGATGATACAAAAGATGGATGTATACATCATCTAAACATATATACCCTACCGTAGACACGACTTGTCATACATTCCTTCATTATAAAATGACTTGTGTGGAAGTAGGGAACACGCACCATTGTCACCATAATGCTTGCTGGAATTCCATTCTTGAGGAATAAAGTAAACCTGCTCGAGATCATCCTCTTGCGCTGCCCTAATATCCCCGTCAACTTATCAGCACACGAGGGCTACAATAACTATGGAAAGGGGAGAAGGAGAGGAGGGGAAAGGGAATGAAGAAACACGAAACACGAGACGTACGCAAGTTGGTTCGGGAACCCAGACACCGGCATACCCAAACCTGTCGAACAAATCAATGCGGTCCGGAAAATGAGTAGGTTCGACGGAATGCCGGGAAGGTCTTTGCCCACTTGTTGTGCAATCTGGACGAGAACAATTGCCATAGTGTGGCTAATAAATGTCCAGACAACCTGAAATCAAGAAGCAGAGGTCAATATCAGTAAGAGGATGAACAAACAACGAAAGGTGGGACGGGGAAAAGAAAAATGAACCAGGACGACAACGTAAAGAACAAGGTCTCCCCCACAATACCTTTTTCAAAACTCCTGTCGCAAAGAACACAACAATTGGAATAATGGCAATCATCCCGATATCCCCAATCGCAGGCTCGATCTGGCGCTCGACGCACCAATGACCACACCACGATCGTTGCCAGACACGCCACGGTTACCCACCACTGCTTCAACGTGGATTCTTCCCTCGTAAGCCTGATTGTTGGTATCTCGATCTCCCCGTCCCCCATCCAGCACATGCGCGGGCTGGTAGCTCACCAGCAGGAGCAGCCAGATCAGTACGATTGAGATGATCGACACGGGGAGTGCGACAGCGAACCAGCTCGCCCAGTCGAATTGTGGTTCCATAAACCCCATGGTAATGAGGTTCTGAGGCGAGGAGATCAAGGAGCTTTGTCCACCGATATTGGCGGCGAGTGCGATTCCGAGCTGTGCACGTGCCACAACCGTCAGAGGTGGTTCGACAGTAAGATGGACGCACGATCAAGCATGGTGCGAAAGACGCCCTCGCAGGTAACGTACGAAGGATGGGCTGTTCAGGAACTTAGAGAGCGGTGGGACGGCAGTAAGCGGACATACGCGGATCAACATGCAACAAGGTGCAGCGACATTACTGAAAATATATGTCGGTCGCGACTCGAATAATCGAAAAAATACGGGTGCACCTAATCCACATGGTGGCAAAGCATGACACGAACATAAAGGGAAGAAGAAGAACTGTTCGCGGCTTCGATCCGGCCATGCTCAACAAGCGCGTGATCAGCATCCGATTAATGTTCGTCTTGCTCAAAGCAACGGAGATCGTCCAACCACCGAACAGAAGCATGATTGTAGGCGAAAGCATGACCGAGAATGCGTGCCTAAGTGGCATACTAATTATCGATGACATTGCCCAGGCAACGATTTCACAACATACTTGGTGGCGTCAAGCGTTGACGGTGGAACCGGATTTTCATCGTCCGAACGAACGACCCCAAAGACGACCAAAACAAGTCTATGTTACGAAGAGCAGGATTGCCAAAATATTGTCAGATTAAGTGTCATACAATAAAAACGATAAATAGACCTCGGATGCCCACGAAATTGTACTGAAGATCAGGATGGCAAAGCATCTGCTTCCGAGTCTGGGTCATCCTTCACAAACTGGATCTTCATGAGAGTGACGAGCACAGTGATGGGGATGATGGGGGGAATTATCTTGTATTTCACTCTGAAGCCGCCCAGCGGGATTGGGATATTAATGATACCAGCCTCTTCCAGCCATATCGGAGGCGTCCACTGCGCCGTGGCTCTCCTGTGCCAGTATCTGGCACCATATCGTGTTGCGCTCCCAAGCTATATGCTCGCGTTGATGGACTTTGAGCTGCTGCAAGGCGGCGGAAGGGTCATCCCCTGTGACGCATTTAGCATATAGGGTGACAAGACGGTTGATGCAGCGGTGAGCTTGTCCCTGGAACTCTGAATGAAGGGATGTCGCGACTCCATAAATATATCGATCTTTGAGCTATAGTCTCGGTCAGCTGGGCATACCCAGCAGGTGGACACGACCGACCTCATTATATGTGACCTCGTCGTACCTATTGACGGTCAGAAGACTGATTTGAGAAGAACGGGATCGGACATACTTTTTCTATTTTTTTCTCAGAAACTAGAGTAGTTTATCTCTGTCGTATATACGACTTTAGAGATGAGAAGGAAACAAAGAGGTGGGTGACTCTGCGCTTGAACAAAGACGGACGTCCCAAGCGTCATTAGTCCTGGCATTCCATACGGTCTCGGCTGGTAGGGATGCGATGCTATCCGTTCACGAACCATCCTGCAATGCGCCCCATCGGCGACTTGCTGGTGCTGTTGGCATGCGGTCGAGATGGGGGTCAAGGCTGCGACAATCTTCGACGGAGGAAACACTCCAGCGGTGAGTGGAGGAAGTAATCCGAGCATCGACTGGCGCAAATTGAGCACCAGTCGAGCCGCTGCGTGGATGGTAGTTGACGAAACGCGACTTTCTCCGACGTCGTTTCGGGGAAGCTTGGTCCTCGAAGGGAACGTGTTCGCCGATTGTATGCTCGTCAATGTCTTCATCATTCCCGTAGTAGTCCATGTCGTGCTCCCCGGCATCGAGGCCAGCTGTGTTCTGCTCAGTGACGAGGTCCTCGAGGGCCTGCAATTCGTCAAAAAGCTCCTTTTCCTTTTCCTCGTAGAAGATGGTTACCTTCCTGAGTTCCTGATCGAGAAGCGGTACAAAAACGGCGTCTGAAGAGTCGGGCTGCTGCTCGCTGAGGGCTGTGCGCTCGTTGGCCTCGAGGTCGACATATGAGTGACTGAGGCGCTGGGTTCCTTTTTGATATGTCGCTTGAGGACGTCATAGCTAGAACGTAGTCAGGAACATGCAGATGAAACAGAAACTGCGACGCACCGTCACGCGATGTAAGTACTCGTCCCAATTGAGATTGATTTGTCAGCCGCTCCCTCCCCCGCTGGTGGCTCACGCTATGATTTTACCTCTTCGCTCTCGTGGAATCCGCGTATTCAAATCCGGCGTTTACATCTTCCAACCGTTGCATACATTCAAGCTACGATGCGTCGGAAAACGCGCTCGGCACACTTTGCGAGTACAACGCAGTGACAATTCGTCCTCCCTGTGGCAAGATGATCGTTAGGAGGAGGTGCGTTTGTCGTCGTAATAGCTTCAGTTAAGTATCTAACATTATTCTTCGGAAAAGGCTTGTGAGGCGTTGAAGTGAGCTCGCTTCCACTATTGCCGCCTACGACAGAGACGGCACAGACGTCTGCTTGCCCAACCATCCCGAATATGGTACTAATTTACAGGTGAGTGACTCGATCGTTGGGAAGGGCGGCTCGTTGAACTGACCTGTGAATCACGATAGAAAAAGTGCGCGAGTTGTGCATCCAGGGACTATTCAGATCTACGTGCGTCTTTCCCTCAGCATTCCTTATGTTTATGTTTTTATTTCTGTATTCGCAATGCTGAAACTTGGTCCGCAGATGGGTCGTATGCGACAGAATTCAGTAGGCGAATCCGCTACTGCGATCCAGAAGCTACAGATAGCGTGTACATTCATTTAGCAGGCAAAGCTGAGGTGTTATGACAATGTACGTACTTTCATGCCCGACGAGTCGATCGTCTTTATCCTCCGAGCGTTTGCTCGGTCATCCTCAACACCTCATATCCCCTTCTCTCTCACCTTCTCCACCCTCCTCCAAACACGGACTATGCCTCGCCATCAACGTCCTCATCAAGCGCGCCTGTTCCTTCGCCTTCCTCTTCTATCTCACCACCGTTCACTCAGACCCTTCGGCGCATACATCCCTCGCCTGCCTCACCTCACGAATTACCGGCTTCCTCCAGTGAGCCGCGGGATAGAGGGAGAAAGGAGCCCGGCACGTCAGCTACGGTTCCAGAAACATTATCGCAGCGCCGTGACAAGCAGGCTCAACTTGAAGTACGCAGCTTCGTATTGGGCTTGTCAATGCCACTTGAAATTTATTTGTGTCTGCCTAGGATCCACAATGTTAGACGGCGACAGCAGATTACACTGTTGCGAGTACCTTGACCTGTTAGGCTCGGTTACTTACTAGTAAAGTTCCATTCGAACTTCGGTTCCCGTCTCCAGCTGCCAGAAATACTTGACCAAAGTTGAACAAATATGGCACGGTCCGTCAACCCGTTTACTGTGGGTGTCATTCCACAGCCCTCCGGGCACCCCTGGACCCACACGCCATACCGTCTGGACCTTACATAATACATGGGTGCGCGGTCCCCTCGACGATCTCAATAAGACAAGCTAGACCGAAGGATGCATGCAACTCGACCTAGTGTCAATCTACTCACGCCACAATCATTACCCACGCCACTGCCAAAGTACCAGGACCGTTGAACATGAGTTTCCTGGACCCTTTAGGATCCAGGAAGGATTCTGGTCTCGCAAAAAACTTTTGTACCTTGGCCGGGCCTATTGAAGGGAGTTCTGAGGATCGCACGACGATCACTAAACGTGCTCGAGTGACGAACATGGTTAATTATAATAGCCTGGAAACGATCATGACGATAATGCACTCTGGGGGACACCCAACGAAATATACAAGAAAATTTGTCGTAAATATTCATGATGTGTGTCTGGTTCCTCGCTGTATCTAGGAGAGGTCCGGTAAGATTGGACCAGTGGAAGGTTGCTTCTCCAAGTAACCGCCATTCCGCAACAAGAAGAAATAATCGCTTCCGTCACCCTGTACAAAACGGTCAGAAAGGTGTGAGCGAGATGAAATATATGGTTCACTAACAATCATGTTATGCGGGAAGCCCAAGTCAAACTGCACAGCACTCTCCAAGTCTTGAATTTGTTTTGGGGTAAGCACAATCTCGAGCGCTTCGAGGTTGGCTTGCAGGTGTTCCACCTTGCGACCGCCAATGATCGGGAATACA
>JBBPOJ010001835.1:0-11197 GCA_038091395.1 Leccinum rimulosum
ACGACGTCCGTCTCGTCCGACGGTTCGCCCACGTCGTGCATCGCACCGAAGTAGGCGACTGGTTCGTCGTCATCGTCGACATCAGATACTTCTTCGAAATTATCGAAGCCGTCCCCTTCAGGGTTGACTGTATCTCCTGACGTCTCGATCTCAGGTTCGTTCCCGTTGGTGGCATCTTCATGTCCCCCTTCTCCAGGCTCCCCCTGGTGGCTTCCCTCCTGTTCGTCCTGAACATCGGCCGCGAAGAGGCGCCTCTTATTTGAGCTCGATTCGTCGCCTTTCGGCGGGTCCGGGCAGTTCGGGACTGTGTGTCCCTCCTTGGTGCATCGATAGCAGAAGATGCCATGCAGGAATTTCTTGGCAGCCTGGTCCTTGTCGGGCTGCTTTTCCCGCGTATCTTTGCGTCGTGGATCATTATTCCCACCTCGCTTGTTGAATCGAGACGTTCGGTCTCGTCGGCGGTATAAAGTGCCGTCCTTTTTTACATATTGTGTCTTATCCCGAGTGTTATCCTCGGTAGGTCCTTTGCTCGCCTGCGAGCTGGGACCCTTATGATTCCTTACTCCTGAGCCTTGATTGGTTTTGAGGTGCTGGGCGACGGCCTTCTGGGCCGTTTCCATCCTGCGTACCTCCTCGAGGATTTCTTCAATCGTCGAGTGTTCAGCAGTTATGCCGCGAGCCTCAAAGGTCACTTTGATGATCGAGTGGGGTAACCCATCGAGGAATTTCCTCCTGAACGAGTAATCGTCCGGTGGGCTCACCATCCGCTTGGCGCGCTCCTTGAGTTCATTGTAGAACGCCAGCGTTCCTTTCTCGGAATCATAGATCGTTCGGTCATACTGCTTCGCCGCGTTCTGCGCGGAAGCTTCGTGAACGAAGCGCTTGAACAGTTGGCAAATCAAGAGCTCGAAGTTCCAATCACGGATTCTCCGTTCCGAGGACTCCACCTCGCTATTGTACCATTGGGCCGCCATCCCTTCCAAGTATAACCCGGCGTACAGTACGCGATCATTGTCGCGATCCGGTCCCGCAATTTTAAACGTGCGGAAGTACTTTAGGAGTTGGCTCAACCATTCCTCGAACTTTTCCAGGTCATCTTGACCGTCATACTTGGTAGGCTTGGGGGGGTTCATTGCCTTCACCTCCGGCCCGACTTGCCCGAGTGGTCTACCGACCATCTCGTAGATTCGTCGGGCATAGCGGTCCTCCATGGCGTTCATGTACCGGCCATTGCCAGGGGTATACCCCCTGAGGTACTGTGGATTATCTTGACCTCTCATCCTCCGGGCAATAACGTCCCGGTTACTACCAGACTGACTTTCAGAGTCGTCGTTGTCACTACTGTCGTCGCCTGGATCCCCTCCAGGTGGTCCTGGTGGGCCTTGTCCTCGAGGCGGAGTCCCTTGATAAGGCCTATTTCTCTCGGCCACGGGTCGGCTACGTGTGACGTTTGATTGATCCTCGCCTCGCGCGTCATCGTCACGCGGACGTGATGTGTCGTGCTGTCGTGTCACGTCGCGAGCCGGAGCTCGAGGCTCGTTTCTAGGCGGATCGACAGTTCCGATCCTGACTCTCCTGTCAGTGTTTGCGCGTTCATCTTCACGCTGTTGTGCAATGTGACGCATAATGGCGTCTGGGTCTCTATTGAGATACTCTGGTCGCCCTGGCTGATCTGCCAGGAATTCCCGGCGAGGGACTGGTGTCGTTCCTCTGAGGGGCTCGACGCGTTCGTCTCTCGCAGGTGCTAGATCAACGTATAAATCGTTGTAGTCGGTATTGCGTGATGCCGGTCGAACCACGTGCTCGATGGTCTCTTCCTTATGTTTGGGACTTTCGTCCCCAAGCGTTGTAGCTTGTTCGGCGGCTTCTTGTATGTCCTTGAGGGCATTCCTCAATTCTTCGATCCTTTCGGCTTGACGCAGCCCATGGTCTATCCCATGATTATCAAAGTTGGCCGGGCTTTCGTACCGACTCCACGCCATGGATTGCTCCCGTAGCACCTCGTCCATGTTCCTTGCCAGTTCGGTAGGATCGATGAGCGCGATCCTTCGGGGCGTCGAGGTGCTCCTAATCTCGGGTGGAACTGGCGTCGAGTGCCAGGGTTCGTCACGGTATTCATATGGCGTGGGCTTAGTGTCCTTCGACCGAATGGTCGGTTCCAACTCATGTATCGAGGGCGAAGATTCTGCCCGGGTACCAATTGGCTGCTCAATTATTGGCGCCAGTATTGATTCGTCCAGGGGCAATATCGATTCGCCTGGTTCCGTCAGGGAACTCAGAGTTCGCTCGATGAATTGCTGGCTGGATTCCTCTCGAGCTGAGTGCTCGTCCGGCTCGGCTATCTCGGGAGCTCTGTATTCTCCGGGCATGAGTTCGTCACGTTCCTCGATAGAGGGTTGTGCTCGTCTCCTGCGGCGCGCTCGCCGTGGCGATCGACGAGCATGCTCGTCGGGCACGGTCGTCGTGCTCGCGCTCTCGAGCGGTTGTTCCGCGCTTGCGCGGGTTTGACTTCGGGTTTGGGTTCTACTCATTCCGAATGTACTTTGACGAAAGCGTCAAAAAAGTATAAGGTTTGGGGGGACGCCTCAGACCTTACTCTCACACCACAGACGGTAATCGTCGTATATTTGGAATGAGAAAAGGTAAAGCGTGTGGGTCATCCTCATGATGACCCACACTTTATACTACATAGATATGATACGTGTTTTATATAGTTGAAATAGAAAGTAGCGCGTGTGATCCTATCAATCACACGCGCCAGCATGACACGTGAATAAGTCACGGCGTGATTACTACGTAACCCTTACACCCTCCCCAGTAGAGACGGCATACGGCTCGTAATAAGGAAAAGAAAGGAGCAGAAAGTAAGAAAGAAAGAAATTACGAGTGAGGAAATAAACTGGAAATATAGTCCGTAATGAGAACGAAGAACGCGAACGAGATATCGGGGGTTGCGCCCCGCGCCAATATACAAAGTAATCGAGGGTTACGCCTCGCGAATCATTATGGTCAAAGTCCGTATGACGTGGCCTACTACGAAGGAAATTGTGAACGAGGTGTGGCCTCGACGCACTACATTCGACCCGCATCCTCAGGATGGTCGGCGTCGTCGTCGTCCATACTGACGTCGAATTCTGGGGGTCCGTCATCCCTCGGAGCGTGGGGGAGGTCGTAGAGTACGACGGCTTCCCCGAAACGGTCGAACGTTCTCTCGCTTTCGAAGGTGACGTGTTCGAGCTCGAGTGGAGTAACATCCCCAATAAGAACCCCGAGTGTCTGCGCTTCGGACGCGTACCATTCGCGCGATCGATTGAGCGCGACGTCATCGATGACACGGTGCAACTCGTCCAAAATGGGCGTGTAGATGGCTGCCGTTGGGGGGCTATCGAAGCCACCCGCAGTCTCGATGCGATCGAGCATTTCTCGAGCGAGTCGTCGAGCCCAGGGGATCACGTCGTCAGCGTCCTGCGCTGTGAATCCATTGGCGGCGAGGTAGGCGGCGATCTCGGCCATAGTGGCCTCCTTGGAGAACGTGCCAACCCAGGTTGCAGCGTCACGGGTGGTTGTAGGAGCGACCTCCGCCCAGCGGAGGAGGGCGCGATACCGCCCAGGAACGAGGAGCAGCCTGACCAGCTCTCGTTGCCACACCATGCGGTTGTAGTCGTTGCGCGGAACGGGGGCGAGGCGCTCAAGGAGGAGGAACCCTCGGACATACTGTAGGGACGGGCGCCGGAGTGACGAGTCGGAGTCGTGAGGGAGCACGTGCTGCCCTACTGCTCCCGGGAACATCCTCCGCAATGAGTTGCGGTCTTGTTCAAGGGGGCAGGCCTCCTGCTGGGCCTCAATGAAGTCAGCCCAACGGTCGACGGGGGCGTCGTAAGACGGCGCGTCGCATGGGAGCGGTGGAACTCGCTTGCCGATGTCCTTGGCTTTCGTACGAGGGTGTCGTGCGGGGACGATACGAGAGTTGGCGAGAGGTGCTGCCTCGGCAGAGGGGTTGGCAGTGAGTGCTGTCGTGGGTCCAACGGCAAGGCGTTGGCCAAGCGATGAGGTCGAGGTTGGTGCTGTCGGAGCGTGGGCGCCGAGTGCGTCCCACTGACGTTGAATGCGAGCGTTTCGCTCGCGGTCCTCGCGCTTGGCAGCAGCGGCCTCGTCCTTCTTGGACTGCTTTTTCTGCCTCATCCGTTCAGCGTACCACGCCGGAGGTTTCCAGCTGCGGACGGCGACATGCACGAGCTCGCTCGTGTCGAGGTCCTTGTGCCTTTTCCAATGGTTAAGATACGTGACCAGGTCTAGGGCCTGGCGTGTACGACGGGGTGCGCTCTCGGGGTCTTGTTGGGCACCCTCGAATAGGCGACGAATTTCGTCCCTGGTGTTAAAGAGACGGATGGGTCCCATCCTTTCTTCGATGAACCGAGCCGGGGTGTCTGAACGTACGCGGCGATATATGCACACGTGGTTTATCTCGTGGAGCGCTCGCTCCCTGGCGGCGCCGGTGTAGGCGTACAATTCGTCGCCATATCGGAAAAACAAGGTCTTGATTCCCTTGGCCACGCCGTCCCCAAGGATGCGGCAGTTGACGGGGTGTTCTTCCCCAGTGAGATCTGGGAAGAGCTTCGCCGTGGGTGGCAGGTCGTCAAACGTTCGTGGGCGTTCAGCCACGGGTGTGATGTCGAGAGGGGTGTCCTCGAAGGGGAGAATTGGTGAAGTTTCTTCGTATGGTTCGGGCAGTGCCCGTCCTTTGCCCTTGTGGGGATTGGTGGAGGAAGCAGGGGGGTCCTGCAGGCGATGGCTGAGTACCGCGGGGGCTGGAACGTCTTGTATCCGTTGACTTAGAGAAGCAGGCGCTGCCTGTACCCTCCCCCTGAGAGAAGAGGGCCCCGGAGAGGGACCCGCGACGGGGCCGACTGAATCGATGTTCATCGGTCTACCGAGCGACGCGACTCGAGCCTGCTCGAGTTGCCGTGCTTCGTCGTGGTCAGATACAGGGATGGGCGCGAAGTGGTCGCCAGTACGAGACGATAGCGCGAGTTCCGCACGGACACCTTCTAGCTCAGCGCGCAGCGCCGCGCAATCCTTAACGAGTGCGTCGTTATCCTCACGTGCATCTTCGAGGCGGTTGCGAAGCACAGTGTATGGCTCGTGCCGGCAGTAACGCGAGGCGTCGTCAGCAAGGTGGTCGAACGCGTCGAGAATGCCAGGTGCGCCGAGTACGGCGGCCTCGGAGAGGTGAACTGCGTATGAGTCGCAGCAGGGACACGCGTCACGATGACGGAGGAAGGGCATGAGGTGGTGGTTGACCCACGGACGACGCGACGGGGGAGTCACGGAACGACGGGCGCGTTTGTCGCGCTGTCGAGAGGTTGAGTGACCTCGGCGCCGTTTGCGCTCTGAACGAGGCACCGCGCTTGCGGGTGCCTCGGGGGGCGGGCAGGGACTGCGAGTGCGCGAACGACCGCGGGAGGACGAGGGCGAGGGAGAACGAGGAGAAGACATGGTGGGGGAAAGAGAAGAGGAGGCGTTGTCGAGGTGGAGGACGCGACGCGTTTTCATTAGGGCGTGTGGACGTCCGAAATAGGAAGTGTGGGAGTTGTTGTGATCGTGGAGTTGAGTGGAATGCGATCGACAAGTGTGGTACAGTAAGATGGCAGAAAAGGGAAATAAACAAAAAAGGAAAAAGATGTGGGAAGTGAAACGTGAGATGTCTGTTTTTAGAATTTTTTTTTTTTTTTTTTTTTTTTTGATTGATTGATAAATAAAGACACAGCGTTATTGTTGGTGGATTACCTAATCGGCTATTTGGCA
The DNA here is from genome assembly GCA_038091395.1 of Leccinum rimulosum. Taxonomy (NCBI): domain Eukaryota; kingdom Fungi; phylum Basidiomycota; class Agaricomycetes; order Boletales; family Boletaceae; genus Leccinum; species Leccinum rimulosum. Next base: position 5,806 of record JBBPOJ010001835.1, read on the forward strand.
GTTCGTGCCTTCGCCTTTGGTTTTGCACGCGTGCCGCCCCCCGCGCGGGGGAGCTGACGCACGTTACTTACTCCTTGTAAGTCGAGGTACCTGTCAAGGGCCTCGAGTTCTGCGCAATTCGCACTGGGTTCCCACGTGGAGTCGCCCAGGTTCCAGTGCACCAGGAACTCGATCGAGTTCCCGTGCCATGTGTGGGCGATGATTTCATCGACTAACCACTCAGCTTCGTCGTCTTTACCCACGTCGTAGAAAGCACGTGCGTCCCGCTTCGGGAACAGGACGTCGTCATTCGCCTCGTATCGCCGAAGACGGTCGATGTGGAATGTCGCGTGTACGCGCCGTCGTCGTAACTCCTCTGGCAGGTCCAGAACATAGGACTCGGTCGAGTCAATGGCTTCGATGATTTTCATCGGGCCAATGTACCTGGGGATTAGTCTTCGTGCACGTCCCTTGGGCATCGTAAGGTGCTCCGTGGACAAGTACACTAGGTCCCCGATTCGGAAACGATCGCCCTGGCGTCGCCTTTTGTTGGCGTGATATGCTTGATTGACCCGGCTCTCGATGATGGCATCGTGAGCCATTTCGAGGTTGTCCTTGGCCCGTTGTATGAACGTCCGGACGCCGGGCGCCGAGGAGGTTCCTCCCGCAGCGATCCTTTGTCCCAGAACGGGCATGTAACCGTAGTTCAGTTCGAACGGTGCGAATCCAGTGGAGCCACTGATGCTTGAATTTATGGCGAATTCCGTCACTGGCAGTTGCTCGACCCAGTCCTTCTGGTCTGGTTGTACCAGTGAACGCAAGATTTGTGCGACATTCCGAATCGCGCGTTCCGACGCGCCATCCGTCTGCGGATGGAACGCAGTTGACATCAGGAGCTTGGCTCCGAGTATTCTGTGCGTCTCGCGCCAGAACGTTGACGTGAACTTAGCGTCTCGATCGGAGACGATCGTGTCTGGCAGGCCATGGAGACGAACGATCTCCTGTACATATTTGACGGCCAGTTCCGACGCTCTAACCGTCGTCGACATCGGTATTAGATGTACCATTGACGTCAGTCTGCACAATACCACCCATAGGTAGTCGTGCCCTTGGCTGGAAGGGAAGGGGCCGACAAAGTCCATAGCGATGGATCCCCAAGGCCTCGTGGGCACAGGTAGACTGTGCAGTAACCCCTGGGTAGCACGGTTCTCGCCCTTCGTTACTTGGCAAGTGGGACACGTTCGGCAGAAGGTTTCCACCTCCCGGCCAAGTTTTGGCCACCAATACCATCGTCGGATGTAGTCCGAAGTCCTTTGGGACCCGAAGTGACCTAGTATCCGATGCGCGTTATCGATGACCATGGCGGTCAAGTTGTCGCCCTTGTACTTGGCGCGTGAGAGACAGAGGACTTCTTCTCCTCCGCTGTTGTTCGTATACAATAGGTCGCCTTTCACTCGAAACGACGGGTAATGGTCCGGCTGCGCTCGCACTTTGGCGAATAGAGAGTCACCCTCGTATCCCTTACGGACGATGTCCAGGAGCCCCGGGTGATCCTCGTACTTTAATGGCGAGGTTTTGGATGCCTCGGCGGATTCGAGAACGGTCGGGTCCTCGACCACATTCGTGGGAGGCGGGCTCTCCGTCGCCCTTTCCGCCGCGGCGGCCATTTCCTGTGCTTCTGAAGTGCGATCTTCGCGTTTCTCAGCGAGTCGTCTACTCTTCCGAGGGGTAGTACTTCCTTTGATGACGAGGGTCCTCAGTTCGAGCCACCTGTCGTGTGGGAGATCATCTCCTTCGGGATCCAGTCGAACGTCCGCGTTTGCCCAATCGACGGGTTCGTCGGAGGTTTCTCCTCCTTCTAGCTCGTAATATCGAGATAGACAGTCAGCCACCCGATTTTCGGATCCTTTGGCGTAGACTATCTCCGCATCGAAGCGTGACATGTAGTCGATCCACCGGATCTGCCTGCTGGACAGTTTTCGTTGCGTTTTGAGGTATCCGAGGGCCTCATGATCAGTAACGATCGTAAACTTAAACCCGAGGAGTTTGTCCTCCCACTTCATCAATCCTTCGATGATTGCGAGCGTTTCACGTTCAAATGTCCGATAGTTTTGTTGGGCATCGCTCAGTTTCTTGGACATGAATCCGGCGGGCCTACACGTTCGCCAGTCGGGTCCTTGCCCGTACAGCGCGCCTACGCCGTAAAGCGAAGCATCGCATACGAGCCAGATCGGCTCTTCCTTTCGAGGATCGATCGGGCGCAGTATCGGGTATTTGCAAGCGAGATCCTTGATCATCTGAAAGCAGCGATCGTGGATTTCCCTCCACTGGAATGGGTGACCATTCCGTTGTATCCCAGTCAGTGGCGTTGTATACGCGGATACGTCTGGCATGAATTGTGCCAGGTATTCTACGAGCCCAACGAACTGCTGGACTTCATTAAGCGATCGAGGTGTTCTCCACCCTCGGATACGAGACATCTTGTCCCGAGCGGCGTGTACGCCTCGATGGTCTATAATATGACCCAGGCAGTCGAGTCGGTCTGCGTAAAGGTCGCATTTCTCCTGCTCTAGGTAGAAATCGGCTTCTTCGAGTAGTCCGAAGATTATTCCGAGATGATTCTCGTGATCCTCGATTGTTTCACTGTACACGAAGATATCGTCTAGATAGACGTACACAAATCGGCCTATGTGGTTTCGAAAGATTACAGTCATCAGTCGTTGGAAGGTTGCGGGGGCGTTGCAGTCGCCCTGTTGCATCACTTGGGATATGAATGTCCCATATATCGTGGCGAATGACGTCTTCCAGACGTCATCCGGGGCCACGCGTACCTGTTCGTACGCGTTAGATAGATCTATCTTCGAGCGATATTTGGCTCGGGCTACGTCCATGCGGATTTGATCTTGATCTGGGAATGGGGTCACATCTTTGACTGTATTGTCATTTCGTTTGCGACAGTCGATGACTGTACGCAACTTCCCACTTTTCTTCGGGATGCATAGCATCGGCGCTGCCTGGGGAACGCTCTTCATGATCCACCAGCTAGCATCAGTGTATACTCGGATCTTATCCGATAATTGTTGTTTCAGCGAGTCCGGGCAGCGCGGCAGATGATACGCGTATTGCTTGCGCTCGTCGATTAGCGGGATTTGGTGATTTACTTCTCGTAAGGGAGGGAGTCTAGGGACTACTCCTCCTAATCGATGTTTATATCGTGTGAACCATTGTGTTCTTAATCGAGGGATATCCTCGTTTGTGAGCGGGGTGTCTGTCCTTTTGATCGCTGTGAGCAGTCTTGGTATTCCAGTACCAAGTTTGTCCAGGTGACCAGCACCTGGTTTTGGTTTTCTTGTCTCTCCTCCCTCCTCCCCCCGTGAGCCCTGTCCAGGCGCGGAGCGCCCAGTAGGGCGAGAGAGTCATTCGGAGGTAGGAGCCGGACGCGATTTCAATCGCGCCCTAGCCTCCACCGCTATCCCGGCATCCCGGGTGTCAAGCTTGACCCGGTGTCCGCCAGTCAAGGTAACACAATTCTGTCCAAAGTCCAGGACGGCGCCGTGTTCCCGAAGGAACGGCATACCCAAGATACAGTCGTATCGATCAATATTCGCTACGTCTACGTAGATCGTCGTGGTCAAACCACCGATGCCAGCGGCGACGTTAGCACCGTGTGAGATCTTGGATCTACTCCCCACGCAGCCTAATTGCAGTGTTAACTGCGGTTCCAGGAGAAAGGTCTCCATCTTCGTCACGGCCGCGAATGCGGGGCTGACGAAGTTACCAGTACTCCCGGTATCGATCATGGTGTACGCCATGCAGTTGTTTAATGGTATGCGCAAGGTCGCACAGTTCCGTAGGTCCGCGGGTACCTGGGGACGTTGTCCGCCAGCGTCCGGTTGGCCCTTGGCTCGCATCGTGTAACGGAACGCGCGCTCAGGCTCGGGCGTCGTGACCGACGCCCTCAGCAATCGCAGCGCTGCCATCATTACCGTTGGGGCGTCCGGTGTACCCAGCCGGCCTATCATGACCGGCCCAAGGGGCGTCTCTACTCGAAGGTCATCGTGATACATGATCACATCACGGGGCTGCGTCACCAGGTCAGCGCCATCGAAACGGTGGAAGGCGTTGATACAATGTTGTATCTCCACCGGGGTACCACCTTGGCGCAGTAAAGCCGCGGCGCGAATGGCAGCGTCCTCGCTGATCTCACGCATGGTTGCGCGATAAGTCGTCAAGTGTCCCGCAAGGACACGCAACGCGCTTTCCAATCGCCGGTAGCTGTCGGGATCAGCTTGAGGTTGGGCGTTGTTGCCCTCGAACCAGCCGCTGTCGTAACGTCGACGCGCTAGCTGCGATGGGTACCGTAGGACGACTTCGAGGTTGGCGGAGTTATCCAGGACATGCCTGGTGATGTGCGCCGAACGCACTTGACAGTCGGGGCAAGAATCGCCCTCGTGTACCGCCCCGAATAGGCGGGACCAGCGCCACCTGGGTGACCCGGGGTTATCGGATTCATTGGAATCAGGCGCGCCCTGCAGTTCAGCAGTCAGCGCACGCTCGAGGTATGGTTCCTCGTCGAGCTCCGGGATTATGATCGGATCTTCCCAGCGCAGCGGATGACTAGTATCCGCCGCCTCGTCTGTGTGTGGTCGGACGAATACTTCGCCTGCCTCATTGACCCATATGGTTCCAGCTGGGCTCGTAACCTTCACGGTATCCGTGTTTATCTGAATTCTTCCAGCCGGCAGTGCAACCTCCGCCATTCTAGCGGACGCGTCATCGAGGTGTCGTCTGATCGGCGATTGCGAAGCTTCCACGCACCCCCTTGCCCGGTCCAATGCAAGCTGAGCTGCTTGACGTCGCTCCTCGATTACTCTGAGGCGTTCCGCAAGTGTGCGGATGACGATAGTCAGGTGGGCTGATTCAGAGTCGTCGATGTACGCGAGGCGAGTTCGTCGCCCTAGGTCTACGCCTCGCTGATACTCAGCGTGAGCTCTCCTAGACGGCGTATTCAGCGCGTGGACCACGGATGCCGTGGATCGCCGCATCCCTGCCTCTATGTGTCGAATGCGTAGCCCACATTCCGTACATGGGTCGTCGTGTATAGCACCATAAGCTGGGTGCCATACCCAATTGTGGGATCGTAGCCCTGCGCTCGCCAATACGATGTTCTCGTCGTCCTCCGGGTCATCATTCCCGGTCGTATCATGCGCCACGAGATTGGGTTCGTCAACGTCATCGAGCTCAGGGATCTCAGAGTCGTCGAGGACGTGTGCCATTGAGCAATAGACGACGTCCGTCTCGTCCGACGGTTCGCCCACGTCGTGCATCGCACCGAAGTAGGCGACTGGTTCGTCGTCATCGTCGACATCAGATACTTCTTCGAAATTATCGAAGCCGTCCCCTTCAGGGTTGA
>JBBPOJ010001836.1:0-11197 GCA_038091395.1 Leccinum rimulosum
AAAAGCAGCTGGTGTCCGATTTCTGGCAGGACATGATATCCCTCGGTTCACGCACCTGTCGCTTTTATGGGACCTCGGAGTCAGCTTGGGAGATCATCAATCAGTTAGACTTGAAACCACCCCGCCCGACGCTCAGGCCACTGAAAATTCAAGAGGAAATGGTCGACTACCATATGCCATTTCAAGATACCACAGCGGCGACTACGTTGCTCCGATCCCTTGTAGCAGATTTCAAGAAGGTCTTCAAGTTAGTTATCGGGACTCGTCATGCAGTTATTGCAAGAAAAACCCTCGATAGTCGCCCGTTCCGTCCTCTGCGTAGGACCCTATCCATAAACTCTGCAGTTTCGGACTCGACAAATACAGCAAGTGGTTTCTCTTCTGATTCTGGATATCCATCTTTGGCTTGGGGCGCTTCTTCGGGCTGCCATCCTAATGGTCGCCGAAATACACTCCAAACGATGGTCTCTGGGTTGAGGCAGGTCATTCCGATTGCGGACATTATATCTAACACTGTGCTCCGAAAATCGATCACAACTGTCTTGCACATTGCTCAGCACATCGAGGTCAGTGCTTCATTTTCGACCCTTAGCGCCATTCTGAGCGACCTACAGAGGATGGGCGGGGGTGGCACGCACCATGCAATCGGTCATGTATTGGAAGGTTCTGGATGGCTACTTCAAGGGATAGTTCAATATGCAGCGCAATCTAAGCTGCCCAAAGACATGAAAAAACCACTGGTCTCTTTCCAACAGTACGTCAGCTCGAATGACTGTCGCGAAAGTAATTCTAATATAATTAAAATCACTTCAGGAGCCTCATTGGTCTCCAAAACCTCGTCATGAATATTACGAAGCGGAATCCTGCTGCACCATTCTTCCTGCAAGATGAGGATATCGGAGTGATCAAGGCATGCATCACTTCGATCAAGGAGATCTACGATAAGCCCAATGTATGATTATCTTTGAAAACATACACAACTCTCGCTGACCGCGTATCAATTTAAAGTTTAAGCTCTTGATCAACAATCCTTATGCCATTGCATGTCTCGACAACCAGCTGAATGTACTGCATGATATTTCAACATTGGTGCGCCCATTGCTCTGGATGACCCGAACGTTCACTTACCTTTGCTGCAGAATAAATGTGAATGTGGGATATCCGCCGTTCCTGAAGAAGAATGAAGAGATAGCAGACCACACTTGACAACCACGATTCGATGGATCATGTCTGTATTCGCTTGTAGTCCATGGACTGGGCTTGTAGGTGCTGGTCGCCATAACATGCACGCAGTATCTATAAAATCTCTATAATTTACTCGATCGATTCGTTACCTACAATCAAAATAACTCAGTCGGTCCCTACGAATCCCGCTGCAGCGTTCCATGGCTCTCGGACTTCTAACTTAGTCTGGTGACCTTCTAACTCTCCCTATAAAGTTCCCGGTGCATTAAAGTAGTATTTCCATCAAAATGAACCTACGGACATACCCGACCCTGCGGGCCCTGCTGTGCTGTTCTCATCGTCAAGGACGGAGATAACAATACCACCGTGACGACATCAAGATCTGAATGCGAGGTAGGCACAGGGCTCTCAGAGCTTCACTCAGCCACTGCCTGAATGACTTGTTAGTGGCCCCGAGCAGGGGTATGAGGAGCATGAGGAATATGGGGTTGTTGATGCATTAGGATGATAGTAATAGGCGGGTTGCCCATTGTCATCTTTTGAATACTAACGAAACGGAGTGCATTTAGGGACAGAGCGGATTGTCATATTTCAGGCGGACATCCCCGCGGCCGGTTTGATTTAACATAAATTTTTCCGATTATACATACTTAATAACCCGAAGGCGGAACTCTGGCGGTGTCTTTCTTCTCCTGTTCCAATCGTGCCTGCTCCTCCCTTTTTTTGTACTCCTGGCTCTCAATCCGGACGGACGCTGTGCGACGACTAGTCGTGACCGGCGATTGGCACAGTTGGCGGTTGCAAACTACGCTTCTTCAGCGTTTCTAGCCTAACCTTCGTACCGTCCGCATTTTTTATCACGGTTGCTTTAGTTGCGCGTGACGGAACATAGGTGGAGACATTTGTATTGAGGGAGTGCGCAGATGAGTAGTGGTTGATGGCTAGGGAGGGCGCAATGACTCGGAAACACCCGGCGCGATACTACTCGTCGAAGGAAGGTGGGCGTGGGGCGGTTGCCAGTGTGGGAGGGCAGCGGAGGCATCTCTCTTCACCACACCGATACCAAGTAGACCAGGTTGACGTCTAGGAATCTCCAAAGGTGGTGGCATTGACGACGTATCTACATCACGTACGTAAGTGCAGTGAACCTGATTATCAGCAAGTCTCCAGCCTGAGCAAAATTCGCCACGAAGACCGCTTCCCTCCCCTCGCTTGCTATCACGGTCGTCGCCACTCGCCCATGCATGTCTGTCTGCCCGCCCTGCTATCTCGCTGTCTCGACCCCCCTGTATGCGGATGAGAGCAACCTAACGAGCGGCGTACGCTGCCACTCGAGACGAGTTGCAGAGCACGCCGCTGGTGCTTATCTTCCCCATCGTATACACCCACATAACGGGTGCGGGGTGCGGGTTTCCCACTCGCGCGAATTGGTTCTGGTGTGAATAGGGGCGAATTCAAGGCGGGCTGGGTTCGGCGGTGTTGTATATGCCACCCTGGAGAGACTCGGTCAACGGATTCTGTTCATACTATGTCATCACGCTTGGGGCGATGACCCTTTTTATGGAATGGCGTAGAGGGGTCCGAGTCATTGGCCGTCCAACTCGTCGCGTTCAATACCTGTGGTAAGTGACACCTTCGATACCGCCGACACATACATTTATCTTCCATAATTAACTCACGTGCGAGCCACCACTCGTGAAGTTTTGTTGCAGGATGTGTCTTCATCTGCGTGAACATGGGCGCGCCCAGCCCTGAAGCGCTGGGGACCGTGCACGGGCAGCAGTGCAGACAACGGTCGTTCACGACCTCGTGGGCACTATTGGATCAAATGTGCGATCGTGTTCGCAGGGCTGGTCGCCGCGACCCACGCATGTGCCAAAATTGGTGTAATAGATGGTTGGGTCGCGGACGACAGATAACGCATCAAGATGAAAAGTGAAGATCAATAAACGGGTATCAAAAATAAAATAAAAAGTGCGGACGGATATCGGGTGAATCGACGACAACGAGGCTACCGAGTCGCTGACGACGACGGACGTAGAGCTCGAAAAACAAACACAGAGGGAAGATAATCAATAATCCGTTGACCGGGAACTGATCAGCTATAAGATGGATTCGATCACGGTATTTCGCATGGTATAGATACAACCTGCCTTCTCCCTCGGAAGCTTTGCTCGCATTCAAATAGCAGTGACAACCAGTTGGTAGGGCTGTTTGCTATTCCCACCATTCTTCCCCCGCTTCTCCTCTTCCCTCTCCCGCTTCTCCCTTTGCGTAGCCTTGCGGGCCAGCTTGTCGTTTTGGGATCTTGGCTCTTACATGCGCGTCCCTCGTCGTTGGACGAGCAGGAACACGACAAGGATGAGGACGAGCGCAGACGCAATCCCTCTGCTATGCGTTGCTAGTTCGGATCCGCGACGGGCGCAGCGCCCGCTCTACCGCTCAGATGCTTGACAGAGCAGCACCTCCGTCCGAAAAAGTACTATCGGTGGTGCGTCAGCGAACACAGAGTCCAACAAACCCGCATAGATCACGGATACGAACATAGTTCCAGCCATCCACCAAATCGACGCTATGAACCCGGCTGTAGGTAAATAGCATTTCGAATGGTTATAGTAGACGAAAGGTACCCGAGCAGCTCGACGACCGCTCCTCATAAAGCGGGATGATACACTGACGAGACTCATCCTTGTGACCAAAGGGATGACGTTTGATTTGATGCGCTGTGAAGTGGGCAGATTTGCCGCCGTCTTCAGAACCTAATTGAGACACAAATTTGTCAATCCATGATCGCCTCAAAAAGTCAGCACGCACCGTCTCCAGTCCTCCTCGGTCGCAAAAGGGTGCACATTGAGCGTACATGGGGTGGTACCACCGCGAAGCCGCTGGTCAGATGCTTGCTGTTCGAGAAGAGACTTGGGCGGAAAGGCCGAGTAGGGCAGCTGAGGCGGCGCAGCGCGTTGCTACATCGGCGGGGTACCCTTGCTGCCAATGAAGGAACCAAGGGACATTATACCGCCGCCGTGCCCATTGTCGTTGCCATCGACGACGACGGGAGTGGACCTGGGCGCGCCATACACGTCGTAACGGGCTGCTCGTCCTCGTCTCCCTCTCCCTCCCTGTCCACATCTCCACAACCATGTCCGTTCATACGCACCACTTGCGCATCAGCATCCCTCCCATTCTTCCGTGCCCGCATCTCCATGTCCTCCTCATCCTCCTCTTCGTCGTCCATCGGATGAAACGACTCTCTACTAGGCTGCAGCAGCGCCTCAAACGACGCATCCGTCATGCCCCTCTGCGCCACTCACATTTCCGCCCAACCCCCGCCCAGAAATCGATAAGACCGCCCGCTTTCAACGCCGTCCCACGCGCGCGTCGAACGCGAGCCGTTCGAGATCTCAGAGTCGCAGTGCACTTGATCTGCAGCGCGATGGTCGTGGTGGACGTTTTCGAGGGTGGACTCGACCCGGAGCTTTGGAGATATTTGCTCGTGGGGAGAGAGAGGAGTGCGGAACCGTCGCGGCCGGCGTTGAGGACGAGCAGGGCGCGAGGGAGAGGATCGTTGCGCGCCGGGAGGTCGGTGCAGCGCCGGGGGAGATCGAGGTTGCAGAGGTAGGTTGACCAGGCTGAGTTGGGCTAGCGACGGAGGGAAACGTAGTGGAGGCGAGGAAGATGACGTCGGTGCGTGGGAGAAGCTGTCAAACATAAGTTATTATATCAGGGAATGGATGTTGTGAGGGAGGGGACGGACCGCATGGACGTCACGAGCGTGGCCTCGAGATCGACAGAGATGGCGCATCTAGATCGCCATTTTCGTTCGCGGGCGAGACCGTCTACGCGGGTGTGGGTGAGTGCAGACTCGAGTTGGGGATGCTGTAAGAGGGTGGAGAGGGTGGGGGCGCGTTGTTCGTCGAGGTGGCGGGGCGGTTCGACGTGGACTGGCGCGGTGCCGACGGTGGAGCGAGGGTGTTTGGAAACAGGGGAACGGGCGAGGGGCCCGGGAGACTGTTGGTCGCGTGGGATGAGGGGAGCGTTGGACGGAGGCTGTGGTGGCTGAAATCCGACGTAATTTTCACGCCGAGGTTTGGCCAGATTTGATTCGAGGGCCCTTCTGTGGTCTGTTGCTGGGACATGTTGAGCACTGCCACCGGGGTACCGACATCTTTGCACTTTAATTCACGTAATAAGGTTTAATTGTCCTCATGTTACCTAGCCATCATCGCATGCTTAGACTGCTGTGGTGGACCCATAGAACACAGCATATACTGTTCTTGTCTGGTGGCCCAGGTATCCTTCTGCAGTGACTTGGGTGCAAGTCTAAGGGTACAGGACTCTCTACACCCACGACTGCATGCGCATACAACATGCCTTCCCGAGAACCCTACCATGGTCTCTTTCGCAAGCTAGTCCTCGCTTTCGACGTTGGTACTACATACAGTGGCGTCTCATACTGCATACTTGATCCTGGCGAGGTTCCAAAGATTTCCGGTGTTTCGAGGTGAGCATATATCTGGAGATACGGGTGGCACCTACATGTCGTCTATCAGGTATCCCGGCCAGGAACACTTCGGAGGTGACAACAAGATACCCTCCATCTTGTATTACGATCGTCAAGGTGCCGTCAAGGCTGTCGGTGCCGAAACTCTACAGCAGCAGATCGTCGAACAAGCAGAAGATAAAAATTGGATCAAGCTCGAACGGTAGGCTCAGAGTAGAGACAATGTCCTTTCTTTGCTTATGGTGATGCCACAGGTGGACACCTCACTTGCAAGCCAAGCATTTATCATCGTCGCATATCAAAGAAGAGGATATACCGCCCCTTCCCCGGGGTATAAGCGCAGTCCAGGTTCTCGGCGATTTCATGCGCTATCTCTTTACCTGCACTCGCAGCTATATCATCGAATCTCATGCTAGCGGCGCTTCCATGTGGAAGCTGTTGGAGAACAACATCGAATTCATTATCCCACATCCGAATGGATGGGAAGGATTGCAACAGCAACAAATCCGCCTGGCTGCTGAGATCGCAGGGCTGGTACCTCGCGGAGACGAGCATGCAGATCACATCCATCTACTGACGGAGAGAGAAACAATCCTTAATTTTTGCGTCGACAACGTGTTGATTTCGAACTCGCTCTCCAACATCCCCATCATCAGTTCTGACCATCATGAGGACATTGAGGAGGAAACCGAGGAAGAGTCAGACAATCAAGGGGTCGTGATTATCAACGCTGGAGTTGGTATCATCGACCTGAGCGCCCACTCTATCAAATTGTCTCCTCCATGGGAATTCAAAGAGATTGCACCTGCGGAATGTCATATCTTCCTTTTCAACGAAATTGAGTTTCTGCTCTGACATCGACCACCCCATAGGTCGTCTTCAAGGATCTGCTTTTGTCACGCAGAGAGCACACTCATTCCTCAAGGGTACGTACTGCTTGTTGTTTCGACGCCTCTGATAACATTGCGTTCCGCCACAGCCAAACTTGCCAACTCCCGGTACGGGACACCTGACATCGTCCAGCAGATGAAGGAGATTTTCGATATGACTACGAGATTGAGATTCCGTGATGCTGGAGATCCGCAATACATCAAGTTTGGCACTGTCCATGATAAAGAACCTCAGTATGACATTCGCTCTGGTCAGGTGAAATTGGCGGGGTAAGTCTTTCATCACATCACATCGAACGCGAACCAATGATCTTCGAACCCTCATGCAGAGAAGATGTTGCCAAATTCTTTGAACCATCTGTGGAGGCAATCGCTGAAGCTTTCGAAAAACAGCGACAAGCAACAACGCGATTACATCCTGGAATCCAAATCAAGGTGAGCTTGTCTTTGACATTGCCCGCATGTTCGTGCATTGACGGATCTCCGTAGTTCGCATTCCTAGTCGGAGGTTTTGCTGCCAGCGATTTCTTATATCGAAGTCTTCAACAGCATCCGGCGTTTTCAGAAGTGCACTTGTGTAGACCTTCGAGCCACGTGTATGCGTCACGGAAACTTTTTAATAGTTGAGTCCTACTCACGCCTTTTCAGCAACAAGGCCATCGCAGATGGCGCCGTGTCGTCTTACATCCACTCGTTGTGTGATACACCAGCGATTCAGGTGGGAGGCGTGGAAGTGGCGGGAAAATGACGATCGTGAATGGTTTCACGTATGGGAGGAAGGTACAGATAGTGTTTTTTCTTTCCTTTTTTTGAAGAATTCACAACCAAGGCCGTATAATTCTGAGTTGCATTTTAAATAATCGGAGCTGGTCAGTGTGCATATCAAGAGTCTTGGGGTCTCCTTGGTGTTTATTTACGATTTGAACCAAGCCAGGATATATATGTCTTGAAGAATCAAGCCACATTAGAGTCAGAGCATCAACACGTCGGACTACAGTGGTGGTGCCGGTGATCACCAATATATGAATGAAATCTGGGATGTATGAGAGAACATGAGGTGTAGAACAGTCTGCAGTAACGCCGCCTACTCTGAAGTTACCATGGTATAGGCTAGGAGACCTCTCGTTAATCGAACTCGACGGCTTGCTATAAACGAGGTATTCGAAAAGAACTCCATGGAAGCGAGGCAGCAAACCGAACTTACTGTGCGGTAATTTCGTCCAAACAACCACAGGAGAATCCTTCTGGAAAGTGGGATCTTCATCTCTTTCATCTCCTCGAATGTCTTCTACAACTGCGCGTTAATTCTCTCGTATTCTGCCTGCAGACTCTTGGCCAAAGCTCCCCGCAAGCAATGCAACGTGGAACAAGGCAAACGTTTTAACGAGACGGAGGCAGCTAAGCTTCCATACTCCCGCAGCCAGAAACTTCTTGCGGAGCGGAGGGAGACGCTCAAGGAGCTCGCAAACGAGGCGAAGGTTCAGAACGATCCACGCTCTCACGCGATTGTCGGTGATGGGTTGAAGGTATAGGATCCCCAAGTCGACCTTGCCAATGGGTCCATCATATCTTGGCACGCGTCACGAAATTGCTGAGAGTTAGTTTTTCAAATGACGAACAATAACGTACCTATTTTCTATACATTTCGCTATCTGCGAGAATATCACATCATCGCGAAAATCGATGCTGTCGAGTCCCGGTGTGTCGACAAAGACCAGACGTCGATCATCGCACTCTACTTCGTAAGGAATGATGGTACGCGCATCAGCCTTCCAGGAGGTCGAGCCAACTTGCTGGCTCCAGAATTTTGAATCAATGCATCTCTGGACTGATGGGTTGAATTAGCCTATGGAAACGGGAATGAGTGGAGAAGTCTGCAGCTTACGCTCGTCTTCCCTGATCCCGTAGATCCTATAACCCTTTCGAAGGAAGCATTTAAATTGGTCAGTACTCCGGACGAACAGGTAGAATGCCAGTGAACACATGAATATTATATGCACTATGGTGTCTGCCCCATCCGACACAAAATAGGATCTACGATGTGATATATATGAGTAGGGCATACGGCACAGTGACGTCCAATAGTAAGTACACAGGGCATGGGCCACTGAGCCTCATATTATGAATCGAACTTGAGAGCTTTCTATAAAGATGAGTGAGGCATTCAATAAGAAGTCCATGGATGTGAGCCGGATGAGCAAACATACCCCGCGAGATTTTCCTTTGAACAAGAGGGCAAACCGCCTAAGGAAGGGAATCTTCATCTCTTTCATCTCCTCGAATGTCTTCTTTAACTGCTCGTTAATTTTCTCGTATTCTTCTTGCAGACTCTTGGCCAGAGCCGGGTCGGTTTGACTCCTTGTTTCGTCCGCGAGCCCCTTGAGGGTTTTCCTCTGCTCTTCCAGCTGTTTCCGGAAGCGAGAGTATAGAACCTTGCCTGCCTCCGTCTCGTTAAGATGTTTGCCTTGTTCCATAATTTCCTCCTGAAGAAGCAACTCGTCACCGTCTATCCCGAGAGCTACCATTTCTTCCATGATGACCTGTGCCGAAGCAGGTGTATTATCAAACCGTTTGACCTCCGCGCCTTCCCTTATGAGTTCGTTCCAAAAGTCATCTTTGAGCGCTTTCTCCCTTTGTCGGGCGGCCGCCTGGTCCCTAGCTATGTCCCACCTAGTCGTAACTAGACGAACTCTGTGTAAAGGTAGGTCGCCACAGAGTCGACCAAACATCTGAAGGTTCTTGTAAACAGAACCAGACATGCGCTTGTCGGTAATTCGGTGGAGATAGGCTATACCAGCGGCTCTGAGCGTCTCTCCACCCGGATATCTTCGTATACGTTAGGTGCGGGAGCTCAAAAAATGTAGATCGCGACGTACCTCTGGGTGAGCCAGTTGGCGATCACCCTCAAAATCTCGGCATCTGACCGATATGTGTCGTCGAATCCAGGTGTGTCCACCAACACGATACGGAGGCCATGGTAATGTATAATGTATGGGGTCATGTCCTTGGTGTCGGACTTTAGGTTATGCGCGTTGCCCGTCCCTCCGTTCCCAGTGAGGTGGTTGATGAACTGGCCATCTCTGACATTAGGATTTGACGTCCACAAAAACGAACCACTCACATTACTCTTCCCAGAACCCGTTGGGCCCATAACACTGGTGTACAACTGCTTCAATGCAACAACGATGATCCTGGAAGCACACGCACATGATGATAAAGTCGTTTGGATCTCCCTGGAAGCCCCTGTACGTTTTCAGGGATTTGCTTGTGATCTGGTCGCGAACAGAGAGTGGGGTCACTGAGGTGGAATTCCTTCTTGAGCTTACCTGTACATTTGATGAGAAGGGATTGGTACGACTTACCCACCGGCGAATCAGCATCACTCGTCAGTGAAATAAACAGGTCGCAGAGAGGTCCAGACAGTGGGTAACCTCTTATGAACTGTTCTAAGGATGTGATTAGCTTATCCGCTGCAGGTCTGTCCTGTGGCGATAACCAGCAATGCTGAACGAAGTCCCAGAGAGAATCGTCCGTCCTCAGGGATTCTGGTCTACCTGGATTCTGCCCCTTTGCCAAAAGAGCGATAACGGCCATTTCTGTACGAACTTCCGACCACGGCTGTTTCCCAGATAACACCTGCAAGAAGGTTAGAATGTTTCTACCATTCATATTTACGAGACATACCTGCAGAGCAATGCACCCAAAGGAATAAATATCACACTCCGTTGACAGATGAAATGTCTCTTCGGGATCAAGTAACTCAGGGGCGACCCAACGTATGGCCCCCGGTCGTGCAGTTGACAATTGGAGGTATGCCAGTGCATCGGGGCTATTTCCTACCAGGGAAGAGAATCCGAAATCGGTTAAACGCGCAGTGTAGTCCGCATCGAGGAGTATATTATTCTGCTTTGCATTCAGAAGGGGAGGATATTGAAAATGGATTCCGTTGCACGCACGGGATACAAGTCGCCGTGGACAATCGGCAAAGAATGCACTGTTTTGTGTTATAACTGAGCAAACCTAAGTGGGATCAGCGGCTCACGGTAATGCAACCCTCTTGCAACGTCGAGCAGCTTTCATATGGTAAGAAGTTAGAGGGCAGGTTAGCAATACAAATACACATTGATTAGACGCACAATTTGGAGTCTGTGCATCATTTTAAGCTTGCCGTTATGTGTCTCCAAGAATTTGTGGAGAGATTCGTTGGGCATCCACAACGATACCAATGAGATTGCATTGCACATGCCAAAGCCGTATGCAATGCCAAGGAATGGGACAATGTTGTCATGGTTTAGCCTTTTCCAAATTCCAAGCTCTCTTCGCAACATCTAGAGGGCAATTTAAATCATACTCTTGACCGCTAAGAGAAGGGTTACATTGTCTGTTTTATCTTCGTCAAAGCTAAATCGCAATGCCTTCACTGCAACCTGAGGGAATGGTAAATCAACATTTAATAGGGAACGTTAGTTGTAAACCATGCTCATACCTCCTGTGGTTTTGAACCACCATTGTACCGACACCTGTATACGTCGCCAAAAGCGCCTCCAGCGACAAAACTATCTTTGATTCGGACGAGTTTTCGCGTGAGATCTGGTGGGGGTAGACACTTGGCACTAACACG
>JBBPOJ010001837.1:0-11195 GCA_038091395.1 Leccinum rimulosum
CTCTTGCGCGATTTGGGGCCGGCGTTGAACCCCTTTGGAGCGTTCCTTCTCACCCAAGGTCTCGAGACGCTCAGTCTGCGCTGTCAGAGACATAGCGACAACGCGCTCGCGTTGGCGACGTGCGTCGTTTCGTTTTCCCGCCTTTCGTTCCAGCTTGCTCATAAACCACCTCGGACGACTTTAGCTGGCTCGAAAAACACCCCAAAGTCGCATGGGTCTCGTACCTCGGCCTTGCGACCCACGCGTACCACGAGCGGGCCAAAGGGATACTCCGCCCGAACACGTACGGCGGTGTGCTGTCATTTGGTGTCAAAGGTGAAAACCCAGGCGTGGCCGCCCAGACGGTGGACGGGCTCAAACTGGCGAGCAACCTCGCCAACGTAGGCGACGCCAAGACGCTCGTAATCCATCCTTGGACGACAACGCACGAGCAGCTCAGCGAGGAAGAGAGGTTGACGACGGGCGTGACGCCGGATTTGGTTCGGGTGAGTAGCTATGACGTGCTAGTTGCAGTCACTCACATACTGATCGCGGTATGTCAGGTCTCGGTCGGAATCGAACACATCGACGATATCATTGCAGACTTTGAGCAGGCGCTCAATGGATTGTCTTGAATACCTGACGAACTTGCAGTGCGAAGGAAGAGCATGCTGTAGGCAGAAGAATTTCAAAATGAAATGATATGCATGTTACAGGACAACATT
This sequence comes from Leccinum rimulosum, assembly GCA_038091395.1. Taxonomy (NCBI): domain Eukaryota; kingdom Fungi; phylum Basidiomycota; class Agaricomycetes; order Boletales; family Boletaceae; genus Leccinum; species Leccinum rimulosum. Next base: position 705 of record JBBPOJ010001837.1, read on the forward strand.
GTTGGAAAACGAGTGCGAAGAGCATTGACCTGGCGAACTCGCCATCGTCAGCACTCGGACCTTGATTTATGGCACACTTGCAGTATTGGCTGCAACAAAAAACCACGGATAGTGCCTGGGACTGCCCGACCATGCGCACCACGTCGAAACAAAGCGTATAAACACGCTCGGGGGCATACTGAGCTTTGGGGTACAGCAGAAGGATGTGCCTCGTTCCTATCGGAACCATCCATGTCATTGCCACTTGGCCCACGAATGATCTTTCTAAAAACGTGTGAGCAAAAACGATGCCTGAGGACATTACAGGTCGATTTACGTATTATGTGATGTAGCATGAAATTTACGCGCGTCGGTATCAGAGCGTCGCGTGAGTGGTATGGCTATACCATCACTCTTCCCCCTAGGATTAGGTGTTTGGGTGGCCAGAACGAATATAGCCACTGCGATGGCAACGATTGTGATCACCTTGAAGAACATTGAGTAGAAAATGTGGAGGAGCACAGATACCGTCAAGTACATGCGCCTGACTTAAATAATAGTCGGGATGGCATCACGTCTAGGAACTAACCGGATAAATATAAAACTGATGAACTACATTCGGATCATCGAAACAGGTATGGGTGAAGAGTTTAGCGAAAGAGTCTGAACTCACAAGACGGATTCAACCGAGAGCACTGTAACTCTAAGTGCATGTCACCAAGTTCTCCTGCAGTGCAACTTGAAGGCGGTGTCGAGTTCGAGAGCGGCGACGACGGGACATGACAGCTGAATGCGTCGTGTTCGTGTTCAAACTCAATTCTACCGTATTAGTGAGCTAGGAGGCGATGTAAGAAGGGCGGTGAGTCGGTGGTGCCATCGACATCTTTCTTTCGATCAGTGCAAAATTTTGGATATGTTAACATTTCGTTGCAGCAGCAATTTAGTTGTCACATTTCCACGTCAGCGAGAACAGGTGGGTGTAGCACCCCGACCACCGCAGGGCCTCGCTACCGTCCAAGGCTCTTTCCCAGCTCAGCCAGAGATTAATTTCTTGGGACGCAGCGACGAGCGTTTTTCGTTGTGCTCATTTACATAAACTGCGCCCGTAACACTCCGAACGTATGGCTAGGATCACGCCATGTGATGTAATTGCATTCATCGCTGAGGTAAACGAACAGTGTACGACCACTGCATGGAAGAAGACTGGGCATCGTTCGCGCTGGGATCGCCGATGTCGGACGCAACGTTCGAGCCAGTCGATGAAGGAATATTTTGAGTTCATATGTGGTACCGGTGATTGCCTAGCCAAGATTTTCAGGAACTGCGCACGGCTACTATGAGGTATTGTAGGGACTGCGAGATTACTTCATGCTTGGGGTCACACATTTGCGACCCCTCGTCGAAAGAGGACGAGCTCAAGGATGTCGAGTATAATAATGCAGAATGGTAGGCCCGGGTGGCAGGTCGTAACTCTACAATCAGAACTCTTGTGCGAAAAACACTTGGTATGTAGTATATATCCAGCATTACCAAGTTATCGAATCTTTGCGAATCCAATTCGTGGCGACTCGCTGTTGAAATCAAACACGGTATAGAACTGCTGGAGGAAGATAGTCCCGATCGACCAGAAATCTGATCACGGTCAGCATGCGAAGAGGAAATGATGATCTGAAGAATCTCACTACTCTTCTTCACAGTCGCAAATCCGCTAAAGCATTTTTTCGACCGAGGCCCAACGTATCCCTTCTCAAGGACACTGGGAGGCAGTGAAAATTCCCCTCCACCAATGGTAAAAGTCACCGTGGGAAAAGACGTGCATGGGACTATGTACAGGGAGTCAATCAAAAGTACAAAAATCGATCGAAACTCACACATGTAATAGCCATTGGCGCCGTAGAATGAATTACCGCCAGCCGCCCGGTGCAGGGTCAAAAGTCGCTTGCGATCACCAAGAATGAGGTTGGAACTAGTGTCGATGATGGCGAATACATCTTTCAGAACTATTAATCCATTGACTTTGATGTTATCTATGTTCAGCGCCCAGAGACCCTGAAAGGGTAATCTAAGTATGCATCCATACTTCCTGGTGTTTGCGCTCACCAGGACCGATTTTATTACGGGGGTAAAGACGAGGGTGCTATGAATGTAAAGCGCCTCGTTCATTCCACCGACGTACAGCTCGCCTCCAGAAGAGGTGAGCTTGAGTGAAAATACTGGTTGAGACAGCTTTCCTTCATTGAAGAGCGTGTGAAACAGAGGACTATGGCCATGAGAATATGACATAGACGGGAAAGCCAATCCCAATACACCATCTGCAGGAAACCCAGATACTCCCATATCCGGAGAGTATGTTGTTGCGGCACCGATGGTCTGAATGTCTGCCTATTCATCGGTCAGAAGTGATGATGTTCGCAAGCAATAAAAACATACGGTAAAACCAGCAATGGTTACATTGTCCCTGTATTGTTTACCAAGGGCAATCCTACCATCTGAAAATTCTGCCATAAAACCGAGGTTGAGGTCCACGCTGGTGATCGATGTGGGCTCTGTATTGAGGGTCAAGTCGGTGATGCCGGACGATGGGGGATCCCAGAGGTTCTGGTGGCTTCTGCAGTACTCATCACCAGTTGAAGCTGGAATAAAGAGATCGCTGGGTCGAATAAGACGAGAGAGTGGATGGTACTGACGGAAAAAACTTACCTGGAACCGGTGTTTAACTGGACTGAGGTGGAGACCAGAGTGAGTGGGTGTCACGAATGTACGGAAAAACTTACCAGTGAAGGATTTGGGAGGAGTGCCGATCGAAATGGTCCCATACCACATTCTGTACATGTATTGTGTCAAATCAAGGCCGGCTCCGTTCCCGACCCGTTTCACAGCAGAAGGATGTGGCGTTCCCTCGTTCCTATCGGAACCATCCATGCCACTTGGCTCACGAATGATCTTGCTAAAAACGTGTGAGCAAAAACGATGCCTGACTCGGAGGACATCACAGGTCGATTTACGCGTGATGTGATGTAGCATGAAATTCGCGCGAGTCGGTATCAGAGCGTCGCGTGAGTGGTATGGCTATACCATCACCTTTCCCCCTAGGATTTGGTGTTTGGGTGGCCAGAACGAAAATAGCCACTGCGATGGCAACGATAGTGATCGCCTTGAAGAACATTGGGTAGCAAATGTGGAGGAGCACAGATACCATCAAGTACGTGCGCCTGACTTAAATACATGTCGGGATGGAATCACGTCTAGGAACTAATCGGATAACAATCAAACTGATGAGGAACATTCGGATCACCGAAACAGGTATGAGTGAAGAGTTTAGCAAAAGAGTTTGAACTCAAAAGACGGATTCAACCGACAACACTGCAACTCTAGTCTCTTGGTGGTGCATGTCACCGAGTTTTCCTGCTGTACAAGGCGGTGTCGAGTTCGAGAGCGGCGATGACGGGACATGACAGGTTGATGCGTCGTGTTTGGGTTCAAACTCAATTCTACCGTATTAGTGAGCTAAGAGGCGATGTGAGAAGGGTGTTGAGTCGGTGGTGCCATTTATGTACATCTTTCTTTCGATCAATGCAAATTTTTAGACATGTTGACGTTTCGTTGCAGAAACAAGTTAGTTGTCACATTTCCACCGTCAGCCAGAACAGGTGGGTGTAGCACTCGACCACCGTAGCGACTCCCTACCTCAGGCAGCGATTGATTTCTTGGGACGCAGCGACACAAGACAAGTCTCGGGTGTGCTTTGTGACTGCCTGTAAGGACTTGATGCCGTGGAACGTGTGAGGAAAGATTACGGTTGACTAGGTGATATGTGCGAGATGTTTGGTCTTCGACCCATCACTTGGGCCTGTAAGTGGAGGACAGTAATGATCAACAAGGAGTAGAAAGAGGCAGATTTGTTTGACGACCGCTAGATGACAGGAACTTCTTTTCGTCATAGGTATAACGTGAGCATGTCAGGCCGAGTGGGATGACGACTAGTACATACTCATCTTGCTGTCACCCCCATTGCTAGCGCCGCGGGCACTGACGAATGCGTCGAACCAGCGCTTTACTCCGCAACTAACGACGGCATCGAGATGCTCTGGCTGCGACGGGCTCCCTGTCTCCCGTTGAGACATGTCACATGTTGAAGACTTGATGTGAAATGTGGGGAATGAGATACAAACCTAACTTCACTCGCGCCACTCACTTTCGAGCTGCACATAACCAACCTCTTCGGCGGCGAGGACACCTCATATGACAGTGCATGCGCCTCGCGAGGGACGCACTGGACGACAAGGACGATGTGAAAAAGGGAGCTTTCGAGTGGCCGTGACATCACTGACGCTGAGCTCAGGGGCCTTCCAGGATAGCTGCATACCAGTGGTCGTTGGGAACTGAAGACCGCCTGGGCGTACTACCAGCCGATGACGTGTTCGGGTACGACGACGCTGAGGCGCCCTATGACATGTAAATGCCAACGTGTTTCTCTTCTTCGGTGTCATCCCCGCCGCTAGGCTGAATAGTTGGGTGGTCCTCGTTGTGTATCACCACCTTCCGAGACTTTGAGGTTTCTGATGCAAACAGCGTCGCGTGGCGCGGTCGCCAGGCAAGAAATTGAAACGTTGATGATGATAACAGATGATCTGTAGGATCTCTTCAATGAATAGTACCGGACGCATAGTTTGAAAGGACGAACGTTGAACAATAAGTTGTCCAGGACCCTCTCCCTTCTTCGATTTGGCCTTGTCACTACTCCGGGGCTCAGACTGGCTTCTCTTCTTACTGCTCTTCCTCTTGCGATCTTTCTTGCCTCGGGTGTCTTCTTTCCTTGTATACATGGTTTCATCCGCGGAGGTATGGACCTCATCCTCTGGAGAGGCAGGGATACGCGGTAATGTGGGCATGGTGGTGGTAAGAGAAAGAGGAATGTCAGATTGAGCGGAAGACACATCAGCTTTCCATATCGGGCAAGATTAGATAACACTCACGTGTTGTTTCACGTGTTGTTTGCTGGCGCGTCTCATTATTGACTTCTGCTACCACGTTCAGCTCACCCTTGGAAAGAGAGGTATTTATACCAACATAGGAAATGGGTCTCTTAGATGCCTATTTCTACCGAAAATGGTCTGCCTGAGGTGGAGACTTCAGTGCCTACCGCTTCCTGATTCAACTTCCGTGTGCGGCGCTAGGTGGACTCGTTCTTACTGCATGGCCTAGGATTTTGGATTCTTGGGAACACTTTCTTGCAGGGCGTATACAGTGTCTTCGATTTCCATAATGTACGGGTCGGGTTTGCAAACCTCCGAGTCGCTTGAATCATCACGAATGTTCCCGATACACTATATTTATGAGTTTGATCTATGTATTTGGTCGGAGCTCGTAGTAAAGGGTCACTGTGTCTCTTACGTTGAACTTTGCCAGTCCTGCCAGACCACTCGAATTCGAGACCTTGCAGCCGCACGCGGGCCAAGTGCCCATCTGTGCATCGACCGACCAATGATTCCGTAGTGAGCACCTTCCGAGTTTATTCGTTTGTGCGATGCTGATGAGACCACGTCTATTGGCAGCACGCGGTCGATCTCAGTAGTTTAAAGTGCGTCTATCTGCGCGAGCATGGATCCCAACCTTGCGATATCTGCCCACAAAGTAATTTAAACGAGTTCGGGCGAGGCTGATTTTTTTTCTTCCTTTGCTGGATGGTTGGATACGCCTATTCACGCATCAGAAGCCCCACCGTCGTGCGTCTACGTTCACCACCCTGCAGCCATCCAGTGTTCGGTGACATGTCTCTCCGTCCGGGAAAGTTTTGAGAATCGTATCACTGGACTCGAGGGTGGATTGGCTGCGGTCGCGACCGCGTCTGGCATATCAGCGCCGTTCTTTGCTATTTCCACCATCGCGAATTCGGGGGATAGCATTGTATCGACGTACGTCTTCCTTCCGGTCAATGGAAACGACCTCGAGGATTTTGAAGCAGGCATCGACGAAGACGAAAGCGGTCTACGTGGAGATCATCGGTAACCCGAAGTACAACGTTGCCCCGATTCCAGAGCTCCGCGCAAAGGTAAGCAAACCGTACAGGAGCAGTGATTGGCAAATAACCTCTACTATGTCATCAGATTGCACACGATCATGGCATCCCGCTGATCGTGGACAATACTTTTGGAATGGGAGGATACCTCATCCGACCAATCTCACTCGGTGCGGACATCGTTGGTCAGTCAATCAACCATATGCATGTTTCTGTTCCAACGACATTCCTGTGGTGCACAGTGCGACGAAATGGATAGGAGGGCACGGAACTACGATCGCTGGTGTCGTCATTGGCTCTGGCATGTATATTTCTTGACCATTATCAACCTGACTGATCGATGTCGTAGGCAAGTTTGACTGGACTCGTGGCAAATTCCCGTCGTTCACAAGCCCTTCGGAGGGTCACCACGGACTGATATTTAGCGAAGCATTTGGGTCTACTGCGTTTGCTGTGAAGCTTCGCGTGGAACTGCTGCGCGATGTCGGACCCGCATCGAATCCTTTTGGGGCGTTCCTCCTGCTTCAGGGTCTCGAGACGCTCAGTCTGCGCTGTCAGAGGCATAGCGAGAACGCGCTCGGGCTAGCGACGTACGTCATTTTGTTTTCTGTGTTTTATTACAGCTTACTCGGACATCTTAGCTGGCTCGAAAAGCACCCCAGAGTCGCATGGGTATAATACATCGGTCTCGAGAGCCGCCCGTACCACGAGCGGTCCAAGCAGTTGCTTCGTCCCGACGCGTACGGTGGTATGTTGTGTTGCGGTGTCAATGGAGAGCATAGCAAAGTGGTGGACGCGCTCCGACTTGCAAGTAATCTTGCCAACGTAGGCGACGCTAAGACGCTTGTGGTCCACCCATGGACGACGACGCACGCGCGGCTGAACGAGGGAGAGCGAATATCTGCCAGGGTGACGCCGGATCTGATTCGGGTGTGTATTGAACCAGCGTGATGTTGGTAAGGTGGCCCACACGATGGCAGGTTTCGGTTGGGATAGAGATATCATTGCAGACTTTGAGCAGGCGCTGGATGTACTACCTGACGGGTCTGGAGTGCAAATGAGGAGCGCGTTGTAGAATCCCGGGGAAGAGTCCAATCGTTGTACAATACGCTGTTGTAACTTGTCGCAGCCAGCTGTCTTCCGACATGGTGAGTTCCATTGACGTTGGCTCACTGATTCCATCACACTGCCTTGGGAACACGAGCAAGTGGATAGTGAACATATACATTAAGGTGTTTAAGCTGTGGTACATATGGTCACGAGTCCTTGGTGGTCCATGCTTCAGTAATGACAGCGAGCATCTCAAGGTCATGAGCTGCCTTGATGGGTAACCCGTCTCTTGCATCTTTTGGTCTCTGTACGTCGGTATAATTCACATATGGTGGGTACCGCACGACATCTGCTTCCCCCGCCCAGTCAAAGTCAATGATCATCAGTTTCGTCCTGTCTTTATCGACAAGAACGTTCAAGTCACGTATGTCTCCATGGACCAGCTGCCAAGCATGCAGTTCTTTGAGGTGTGTCTCGAGCGCTTCTAACACTGGTTTGGAGAGCCGCTCGGTGTTGGGCAAGTCGGCCAACAGATCATAGCTAACGAGATTGTCCATGACAATCATATACCAACCTCCAGGGAGAATTTCGAATCCTCGTAATCTAGGGGCGAAGCCGGACTCTGCGCAATGCAGGTGAGCCTCCTTCGAGTAACGTTGTGTGAATTTGATGCAGATCTGAGCCGTAGAGTCCTCTTCTAGTGTACCAAAGAATATGAGCCTTGTTTTCTTGCTGCCCTCCTCGAGCTGGTTCGTATAACGGATGGTTTTCATGCTGTGATCTTCGAGAGACTGAAAGTCTGTGTAACATGGGAACAGCGTATCGCGAGACTGGTGCTCTTTCACAAGGCTCTTGGATAAGTCTTCGTAATAAGTCTTTAGCGTTCCGAGAGCTTTGCGGAACGCGGCCATGTGACGTGCCACGGTGAGCTGGATTCGGGTATTGGCGGAATGATAGTTGAATGCCAGAGGGGTGGACAGGACTTGCACGACAGGCCGTAAATTCCACGCTGCACCGGCGAACACCATGTATGGCCCTGGAGAAAGGTGATTCTTTTGTCGACGACGTTAAAGAGGAATACCCACCAGAGACTACCAGAAGAAAACAAGGCAAGGCTAACTTCGACCGTCTGGGTGCGAACGTCTTCGTTGCCTCCAAGTAGTGTGAGATAGCTTTCAGATATGGATCCGAGGTTGATGATCCCATCTCATGCTGAAACTCACCGATGAAGAAGGGATGAAGGTCCGAATCACCGACGGAGAGGCTGGAGTTCATCGTGTAATTCGTTCCTGAGATCCTTGTGGAGAGGTCGAGGTTGAAATGGACCAATTTAAACACCTCGTTAACCGCTTTTACACGCTGGTCATCGGATTTGTGCAGATCCGACATGATGTTTGCCAGCTTTCCAACGAATTGGTTATCTTCTTCTGTCATTGTTCCGGTGTGGCAGTCGTCTTCAAACTGACCGAAGACCGAATGCAACAGAGTTACAGGAATGAGTTCTTCGGGGTCACGAGGACGGCCACAAGGTATCCGCATCTCTCGTTCGCCTTGCGTTTCATGAAACGCAGAAGGTTTTGAACTATCGGATGGTGACCTCTTTGGAGGACGCGCTTTGATGAAGCTTTCTCGCGCTGCTGCAATTGGATCCGCTCCTTCGAAGGCCGAGTGCAAAAACGGGGGAGGATTCGTCGACCCTGTCATGCAGGAATCAGAAGGTATCAGTAAGACCATACAGTCAACTTACTGGTACTGGCGGCAACTTCGACAACAACGCGTAAAGGCGCGAGAACTGACACACCCAGGAAATTGGGCGCCAAAGAGTCCCCTTGAAGTAGTTCACCGTCACGCGTATTGTCCAGAATCTCTCGGAGTTCCTTTTCATCTCCCGATATCTTGTATAAGCGTATACGTTGGTCGGCTACGTTCCTCAGATCCGGTTGTTTGTCCTTGATGCGGGTTATAAATCGATCGATGTCTTCACCGGGTTGGATTGAAATTGGAAAACGGTCGTTGAGAGAGGAACCTCGTAACCAACAATTTACTTTCGATGGCGCATCTGGAGAAGAAGAACCAGAATCAATTGTATGGGCCAAATTAGATCGCCTCTGCTACATACCTATTATGACGTGGATGTCGAGCTGGGGTGGCTGTTCCGGGAAAGCTGCTGATAGCTCATCCAGCTCCAACAAGCGCTCCCCATGCTCCAAGAGCTTAAGGTTGCTGAGACTCTCTGCATAGGGTCTGGATACCGGATGTGTGGGCTTGTAAAGATCGAGAGCGTAAGCAGGAAAAGTTCCTGGTATCTGATCCTTGATAGCCTTTTGAAAATAGGAGACAGTCTTTGATTGTAGGATGGTGACCTGGAATATACGTCTGTCGATTTCAGAACGGATCCAACAATTGAGCGTGATCTGCGTCATGGTGGCACGGACGAATGGTCGCGGTCACGGCTGAGTCAGCAGTCATGAAGACAAGCTTGTAACGAGATGAAGTTCAAGCGAGGCTAATGATGGTTTCTTCTTCGCAGGACGGTTGGATACGCCTATTCACGCGTCGGAAACCCCAGCCATCATGTCTCTCCCTCCAGGAAGTTTTGAGAATCGTATCGCTGCGCTCGGTGGATTGCCTGCAGTCTGGCCAATCAGCGCCTTATCTCTATGCAGGGGTACGGATTCTATTCTGTCTGCATTCGTTCCCTTCTGATACGTCCGTCTATAAAGAGACGTGTCGTCCCCAATATTCTACAGTGACGTTTAAGAAATATGGTATCGGCGTCAAGTTCGTCAATGGAGACGACCCCAAGGATTTTGAAGCAGCCATCGACGACAAGACGAAGGCGATCTACGTCGAGAGCATCGGTAACCCCAAGTACAACGTCGCCCCAATTCCAGAGCTCGCAAAGGTAAGCAAACCGTACAGGAGCAGTATCCGTGATTGGAAACTAACCTCTACCATGTCATCAGATTGCACACGATCATGACATTCCGCTGATCGTGGACAATACTTTTGGAATGGGAGGATACCTCATCCGACCGATCTCCCTCGGTGCGGACATCGTCAGTCAGTCAACTCGGTGTATGCATATTCGTACCCTAGTGACGCCTGCACAGTACACAGTGCGACAAAGTGGATTGGTGGCCACGGGACCACAATTGCTGGTGTCGTCATAGACTCTGGCATGTGCCACTGTCTTTATCTTCAAAATCGACCTGACTAATCTCTGCTGCAGGCAAGTTTGACTGGACTCGTGGCAAATTCCCATCGTTCACGACCCCCCCGGAGGGTTACCATGGGCTGATATTCAGCGAGACGTTTGGATCTGTCGCGTTTGCGGTAGAACTCCGTGTAGAACTCTTGCGCGATTTGGGGCCGGCGTTGAACCCCTTTGGAGCGTTCCTTCTCACCCAAGGTCTCGAGACGCTCAGTCTGCGCTGTCAGAG
>JBBPOJ010001838.1:0-11187 GCA_038091395.1 Leccinum rimulosum
CCTCTAGATTAGGCAGATCATCTTCTTCGGCTTTAGCTACCTTCTTAGTCGTTCCTTTGAAAGACGAGGAATTGGTCGAGAACGTAGAGCAGGAGGCGGCGTTGTGTCCCGCTTTCCTGCAACGGAGGCAAAGTCCTTGTTTGAAACATCGCTCCCTTTCGGAAGGGGTGAGCTTAGGGATGCGGACGGCGTCAACGTCCATGGCATTGGGGTCTCGTTCCTTGGTGGAAGTGGTGGGAGTGGGGGTAAAGGGGTTGACGAAAGATCGTCCTCTGTGTTGCTGGGAGGTGAGGAAGGCTCGGCGTTGCTGATCGTCGATCCTCTGGGCGTGGGAGTACCATTTGGCGATAGTGGTGGGAACTTCTTCCATGAGGTAAATCTTTCCGGATAAGGAAGGAGGAATGCCCGAGGAGAAGTAGTGGCAGAGGGTGGATTCCTCGGTGACTTTGGAGGTAGCGACGTTACTCTGAAATTGGGAGATATATTGGGCGAGGGACATGGAGTACTTCCCAGGAGATTTTTCGATCATCCTTTGGGTAGTTAGCCAGGCGAGTGCGTTGGCTGCGGAGTTGGAGTGTTCGAAGCTCGCTTTGAACTCTTTGTTGAAGTCTGCCCAGGTCCCTAGAGTAGTCTTTCCTGCGTCGATGAGCTTAGCGGTGTAGGTGTCGGCCCAAGTAGCGGCATTTCCGGTCTTCATGAAGGATAATGCATAGGCGACCTTCCTGTCATCAGTGTTATAGATCTCGTCGTTGATGATCAGGTATCTCGCCACAGATCGCAGCCATGGTAAAGCGTTTCGTTGGTTCCCATCATAGGAATCAGGGGGACACATGCGAAGCTCAACGGGTTTGGACGTAGACATCGTGGACGGTAGTTTTGGTCTAGTTATGGTTGGGGTGGGACCGGAGGATGCGAAGATATTTCCACTAGGGGTGTACGGGGACGGGGACGGGGGAGTGGGGGCTCGAGGGAGGGTTAGGCTGGATGAGAGTTGGTGGGCAAGCTCGGTGTCGAGGCGAAGGGTTCTCTCTTGTTCAGTATCTGATAAGAGGGGGAGATCTAGGTCGGTTTCGTCCTCGTCACTAGAACGGTGTTGAGGAGGGACGTCTGGGGAGTCTGGGACTGAGGTTTCTCCTCTCCAAGAAGAGGTGGACAAGGGTTGTCGATGGGACGAAGTGGGCAAAGGGTTTCTAGGGATGGAGGGAGTGTTCCGCTCCGGTCTTCGGTAGGGGGGCTGAGACGTGGTGGTGAGGGCGGTTCACGACGATGGTGACCGCAGGGAGAAGCTAGAGCTTTTGTTACAGCTGGCCCGGATAGGGTCGGATGTAGACTTGGAGACGAAGGCTAGGACTAAGTATTGGCCGAGCAGACGTAACGTCTGGCGAGACCCGAGGACTAAGGACTGAGGGTTTCGACGAGGAGGATCTCACGAAGAGTCGCTTCACTCGAAGACTCGAAGACTAAGGTCACACCCGAGGAGGGCAGAGGCTCGAAGGTACTAAGGGTCACACCCGACGAGGGCAGGGGTTCGAGGGTACTGAGGGACGAAGGACTCGAGGGGAATGCAGGAGACTTAGATGATATTCCAAGTAGCTCTAGCTTAGGGTTACAAGAGGAGACGATACTCTATATATACTAAGGAGATAGAACACGATGGAAACGTAAGGAAGAGACGCGTCATCCGCAGTATGGATGAGTAAGAAGCTGCGGAGGATTAGAAATACAGATGACGAAGGATGACGAAGCGATCGAGTTATCATGAGTCAGAGAGGTAGGGAGAACTCGGGATGGGACGGAAGAAACAGGAATAGGGAGTCGGAAGAAGTAGGACCGTCAGCGATGTGGAACGATACGCGAAATCGCCCGAGGTCTATGGTACAAAGTGAATACAACGTATAGGCGAAGAGCATAGCAAAGCGAGAGAGAAAAGAGATACATAGTGAACACAGGGGACGATCGTAACACCCAGAGTTAAGGAGAATCCCTCACTAGTCAAGGTTAAAGGCAACCCTCTAAGCGAGTTTCCTCACAAGACCACAACTCGTTCTTTTGAACTTTCGAGTGCTCCTCTAGTCTCGGAGGTTAACAGAGTTGTTCCGGACAGAGACTGTAAACTCTCGATTTGTTGTATGGCGATATTGACACAGCCGGGTCTCCTCTCTGATAAAGAGGACTCTTTTGCGTGACTAAGAGCTGTCATCACATTGGTCGATAAACCACCAATCCTTTTGCAGGGTAACAGTTTAGTGTTGTGTTGGTTCAAGTTAGCTCAGAGCGATGAGTAAAGCTCTTAAATTGCGGTGAAAAGTTTCATCCAACCCCTCTCGTGCCCCACGAGTGTATCGTTCTGCAGAGCTCGTGACTCTGTATCTACTGTTGTGTCTCTTCATGAGTACCACATAGATTTCCATCATCTCTCAGTTTGCCTCCCTGAGCCATTGCTAGAAGCAATGTCCAAGATTGCTGCGTAATCTTCATCTTAGACTATTCTCCCAATGTTTGACATAGAGGAAAACTGTGGTTCTCCTATGATTCCCATTGTCAACATTCCATCCAAGAAACTCTTTATGCCAACGACCCTTTATGAGATCCTAGAAGATGTCCCACACACCTTTTGCCCAGCCCAACCCCCACTGGCAGTGGGCAGCATTCTTAGAATGAGGAGCGACAGCAGTGCTGGAGCTTCAAGTTCAGGAATTGACAGAGCAACTGACTGGATCTTGCGCCCCCTCCAGAACATCTCAGGCTACATCCCGGGCATCCACTGCCACCTCCTTGGACGTACCACCACAAAATGTCCATATAATGGATACCCGCCTGTTTACCACCTTGCAGAAATTTTGCAATGCCTACAGTCACTGGTACATGGAAGTCCAGTGGAATCCTGTTACTGCAGGAGTGCCCCCAATAATGCCAAGCATGGAAGTGCTATATTTGACAGATCCACTATTCAGAATACCACGACCAGGCGACTCTTGCCACCAACACACAGAGACCTCAATGTATGAGTCCTGCAAGCTTCTACACTGGATCCTTGAAGATTGGAAAGTCGGTTGCAGCCAAGCCAGAGACATTTGAAGGAGATGTGAAGAAGTATCAACAGTGGACTAGAGATGTCAATGTCTACTTCAAAGGTTTCAACAGCAACCCTTCTAGCAAACAAAAGATTTTAATCGCTCTTTCATACATGAGAGGTGACAATGCTACAGGAAGATTCACTGATCTATGGCTCAGATTCAACACAGGTGTTTGGAGTTGGACATACTTCTGTTGAGACCTAGATGGAGAATTCCTCTCTGCCTCTGAAGACAGAGAAGCTGAGGTGAAGCTTATGAACCTCAAACAAGGAAAGGAGTCGATAGAAGAATTTGTGGTTCACATGAAGCACTTGATGACATAGGCATCCTTCGCAAATGCCTGAGGAACAACATTGTCAAATACATAGAAAGATCCCAATCTGCTCTCTTACAAGCCCATGACTTCAAAACTTGGGTCAAAGCTCTGTGCACCACAGACAATGTCCTCAAAGAAATCTATGTGCACAAGAACAAGACTCAACCACCCAAGTATAGAACTTATATGGTTCTATGTGCACAGCTGTGGGGAGTATCCAAAAGGATAAGGGATAGAGGCTCTAGTAGAAATTCACTAGAAAAGATAAGTAGCTAGCTTGTATCAGTAATGTTGAGTTTTTGAGTGGAAGCAATCTTATATCAGAGTATGAGTGTAAGTGAACTTAGATGGAAGGGACATCAGGGTCCCTCTTATATACTACATGGAGGTTTGTACATGTTATGGTATATAGAATGTAATAGAAGTGTAAGGACCCAGTCGGACTGTGCATCGAGCCACTCGATGACGTAGTGAAACGCGCAGGACGCGTGCGGACCTGGACTCCATCGCCAACTCTTCACATACTTCACGTTTTCACATTATCACACACGCCTCGTCATCGCCTTATGCACATTTCATTCATCCTTTGAGCCACTCACGTAGCACTATGTATATATATGATGACCCATGGGCCTCGAAGGCCAGTATTGGAGATCACCTTTCACTTTCCGTTCAGTCTCGCGTTCCACCGTCCATCATCATCCACCGCCGCCCAATCGTCCGTCGCTCAGATCGTTCTCGCATCCTTGTCTCTCTGCCGTTTCGCCTTTCATCAAACCTTTCCCACCTCGGACTCACCTCTTCGCCTTCATCCCGGGCCAGAACAACCTGCCCACTTACAGAAGATTATGTAAGAGTTCTAGCCAATAGCATAAAGAACTCTTATCATGATCAGTAAGCTGATCAATAAGCAAGATAAGGATGAATAATAGTATATGAGTCATAGAATAAGAAAGAATGATCTATGATCTAGAAATAAGTTCTAGATTGATGACATAAACAATCACGTGAATAAATGAATATGATTGTTTCAACACTCTTCCTCATTGAGATGATGATCACAATGGTTTAGATCTTGGGTGGATAGTTGGTAAGACCAAGTCATAAACAACCAAGTTGAAATTTATCAAAGGTAACATTCTTCATAAAGATATCTGCTCATTGGTCTTGTGTAGGAACATAGAGTAATTTGAGTTGTTTATGTTCTTGAACTGCTTCTTGTATATTTAATCGCTATATGTTTCGAACATCCTTCTTGAGCAGAGTTTTCAGCTAGAAACATGGCTCCTTGATTATCACAGTTAAGTGGTAAAGGATGTTTGATCTCATGACCTATCTCTTTAAAGAGATTGCCAATTCAGACGAGCTGTCTTGCTGATTCAGTTATGGCAATATATCCCGCTTCTATTGATGATAAGACAACAAATTTCTGACATCTTGAACACCAGGAAACAATAGCATCTATGAGGAAGATATAACTTATAGCCAGTAGTTGATTGTCTGGTTTCAAGGTCACCAGCCCAGTCAGTATCACAATAAGTAGTGAAAATCACATTCTTTGCTAATCCATTGAATGTGATACACACATCTTTGGTATAAGTAAGATATCAAACAATATAGAGTGCTCGATTGAGATGATCTTCAAAAGAATTTGTGGAAAATTGTGACATCTTGATTACAGAGTAAGCAAGATCTGGACGTATTCCAAGCATGATATAAAGAAGAGATCCGATCACTGATTGATATCGAGATCTTCATTTTGAATCTTCGTTTTGCTTCATTAGGACTCAGATTATATCCAAAAGGAAGTGGTGTATGAGCATGTTTACAATTCTCTAGCTGAAAGTGTTCAATGACTTTCTCAGCATAGGAAATCTGATCTAATCTTAGAGTGCATTTCTTGTGATCTCTAGTAATTTTCATGCCAAGATATTCTGTGGCATCACCAAGTATCCTTGATTCTCATTGATCTGTGAAAGTTTTCATGTGACTCTCAATGAGTTTGAGGTTACTACTCACATATATATAGCTATGGACATGGAGTTGTTGATAGTGTTTGGAGGTCCGGTCCTAAGGCCAATGAAAAACCGGTTTTTAACCAAACCAAATCGATTGAGACCGGTGTATAAACACTAATCTGAGTGTAGGGGTGTGCGAGGGGGTTCGTCCCAGAGATCCTATGGACAGGGAGAGCAAGTGGTGGGGGTCCCAAGCGATAAAAGGTGTTTCCGAGCTTGGAATGACAGGTCCGGACTGCGGGAAACCGGACCGGAACATCAGAATGAAGAAGGAAGAGTCGAAACGAGGAGGAGGAGAATTCAGACGATGAGGAAAGACTTAGAAAACGAGGGAGGACATGCTTAGATGGTAAAAATGCGTGGTAGAAAGGTAACTACTGCTCAGTAAGGAGCTACAGGCTTTTTATACTCTACAGGACACTCAGGACAGCTAAAAAATTACTAAGGAAGGCTAAACGAACTGTAAATAAGGCTAAAACAAAGAGATAGTAAAAACAATTCCCCCGACTGTGTTGGGAGTGTGGGAAAAACAGTACCGGACTCGGAGTGGACTCGGAATGGGGTCGGACCATGGGAAAAAGGGTCGGACCAGACTGGACCAAGTCCGAGCAACACAGGACCAAGTCGGGAGGACTCAGGAGTGGTGGAAATGATGGTTGGAGGCTCCATACGGCTTCAGGGAGCGGCTGAGCTCCATACCGGTCCTAATTGGTCCGGTCTTTCCAGGTTTTCATTTTCATCAGTCTTGCTCTTTTGGTTTTGGAAAATTTGAAAAACCGATGAAAACCGGTTAAGACAGGTCTTTTGGGAAGACCAATGTCACCCCCTATTTGGCACCATATCAAGGTATTTACCGTGAATTTTGCCTATTTTTAGGATTTTATCTGACCAAGTTATGATATTTTTCTAAATCCCTCCTCCAAAATGACATTCAACTTGATATTGGGTGTATCATTACCGTTTATGGACGGAATGACGTTATTAATAGCAGATAGTAGCACTGGAAGGCTTGGCTATATTCGGTACAGCCATCGCTAAGTGTGATTCCCATGCTACGCGGTTTGTAGAAATGGACTTCTGCACTCAATAATCTTGAGAATAACATGTAATATTAAAATCATATCTCCATTGTGTGTGAACTGATTGACATGACAAAAAATATGGGCCGAAAGCTGAGAGTGAATACTATTTTCCAGGCACGGCTAAACCAGTTACAGATCAGTCCAGACTAATGAATAGACCATAAAAGACCTTTTTTCGGTTTTTATCAGTCTTGGTTCGGTTTTTTCCATATCAGGAAATTCCCAGGACCGGTTCAGTTTCAGTCTTGCCCAAATTAGGCAAAAAAAACCGAACCAGACTGGAATTTAAATGTAGAGATAGTAGTCTTGGGCTTGAGACTCCAAAGCTTGCAATAAAGCACAGAAGCACAGATATGGCAGGAGGCTATTGCAACATCACACATAGCGACCATGATAAATAACACATTGCATACTTTCAAAACTTGGCCATTCACAGCTTTCTTGAATGCTGTGATATTCGGCAATGTCGGCATCCGTGATTCTATTGATTAGGTACTATTATTTACTGGCATGATGCACAGAACTTGCTTCTCTTTACTGTTGTCATTTCTGGCTCACTGTGGCTGATGTTACACAGCATCCATATTTGTTAGCATTTGTGAAGAACATCAAATGCTTACCTTTGCTTGCTGCTTTGCACTGGGAGCCGCCTTCTTGTCGTTCAGTGCATGTCGTTCTTGCATGTGTCTACACTAGCCCTCTTCCTCTTCCTCTTCCTCTTTGTCGTTGTCTTTAAGTTCATCATCTCCATCTCCATCGCATCGTTCTCCACCATTTTGTTGCCATAGTTATGTTTGTGCTTGTATCTGTAATCTTTATCTTTATTCTTCCTATCAACTACGCCCTTTTCAGTCTCTTGAATGTTGTCAAGCTTGCATTGGCCATTTCGTGCAGTGGGATGGTTGCACATAGCAAACTGCATGGATTAACCTGTGGGTGTCCCAGTACTTACCCATACCCCTCAAAACCAATACCTGCACTCACGGGTACTGTGAGTCAATACCCGTGACAAGTAAACCCATGGGTTATCCTATAGGTAACTATTTTTTGGGTCATTGTGTTGTTGCATCGTGGCATGCTTTTTTGTGTGTTGTTGTTGTTGTTGTGGCATCGGTGCATTGTTGTCATTGTTGTCCAACTTGTTGTTGTTGCCATGACGCGTCTTCAACAATGTCGTATTGTCGATGGTGGCATCATTGTTGATGTTGCCGTTGTTGCTTCACGGTCATCGGCAGACCAGTGGGACAGTACTACATAAATTGCCTGAGCTTCTTGCTGGCTGAATCTTTAGCTTTTTCTGGGGTGGTCTGTACAGTAGGAGAAGAGGGACACAAATTAAATCCATGATAAGCTTGTTAGTATTGAGGGCAGCACTTGAGAAGCGAATAAGGTTTTGTACTGGCCCTCCAAGTTTCCATTTTCAGCATGCTGCCTTGTGCTGCTATGGTGCATATGCTCTTCTTTATCCCCTATTCCACCTTCTGCATGGTCTCCCCGTCATCTGACTTGCTGGGCCTCTCGTCATCTATCCCCCTAGTGCACTTCGACCCACCTAGCATAGGGTTCTGCAAGGGTATGCATGACCCATATGGGTCACGGGTGTGGGTATCTTGGGGGCACGGGTAGGGGTACTAGCTCTACACACCCATACCCTTATCCATACCCGCGGTAAGGGTTACTACTAGCACACAAAGAAACTAAGTACAAATACATGAAGGGTGGTACAAATAAATGTCAAATCAAATGTGAAATGCAGCAAGAGAAAACAAGGAACAACAGAACAAATAACTAGTGATTCTCCCCACGAGTTTCCGAGTTTCACTCCCACCATCTGCATAACATCAGGATGCACAACCAACCTGCTAAACGTACTGTCAAATTGATTGAAAAAGCCAAGGTAGCAATTGTGGACAGCTCACTGAAGTCACGCAAAAGGAAAAATACTAGTGCCAGTAACAATGGCAGTGACACTTCGACTCGGCCAGCCAACCGAAAGATGTCTTGGAAAGCCTTGCAGCCCACAGGGACTGACACGGAGTCAGATGCACGGCCGTCATGACTGGCAGCGGCATCAGTGAATTATCGAGATAGCAAGTCTCGATTGTGTGCGCAGTAACCTTTATGGGGAACTAAGAGAACAGTGGGAGATACTCACTGTTATAGTCTGAAGGTAACGAACAAGGTGAAGGTAGTTGCGAGAGTGTAGGAACTCGAGCAAGTAGCTTAGGTGAGAGGTAGATGGAAGAATGAGTAGAAGACCCGTTATTGTCCTAGAGCGAAAGCTCCAGGTTTATATACGATACAGAGATGTTTGTATCTATGTACGTATTCTCCTATAATAGGGAAATAGAGATAGAACTCTATAGAAGGTCATGGAAGGATGACGAAGTCATAAGTCATCCGCAGTAAGATACTGCTATCGTCCAATGGCGTTAAAGCCTTATCTAAGTGATGAGTAACACGAATAGCGTAAGTAAAGATAAGAGAGATAAGAGATAGTGAGTCATATCTGTGAGTCACGCTAGTGATATCACGATTGAGTCACGACTGAGTCACGACGTGTAACTAGTCAGGAATCATAGTATAGAAAAACGAAATGAATCTATGATTCTCAACATGAATAGTCAAAATCATTCCCTGAGCATCATTAATGAAGTTGATTGCCCAAGTCCGGAGCTCGAGACTGTGGAAGAAGAGCTACGTTCATCAATTCAAACGTAGAATAAATAACATTTGACATTTGACGTACCAGAACAATTACAAAAGGAGTGGGTATCATCTGTCTACGCATTTTTTAGCCCAGAGCCTGCCATTCGAGAGGTAGACGGTCGCCAGATGCATTTATTCAAATATAGTGGATGTGGATGTAAGGTGATGATCGAGCGCTTCTTGGCACCTGAGTCAGTAGTGTTAGACCTCAAAGTATGGTACTTACCACAGCCTATCAGGAAAAACATCCCCGGGATAATCTCAGAGAATATCATATATTTTCAGTAAATGTCTAAATGTCCATGTTTTTTCATGTTTTTTCATGTTTTTCCAGGTAATTAGTTTGAGTCCTCTATTCCTGTCCATGTTTTTCCATGTTTTTCCATGTTTTTCCAGCTAATTAGTTTGAGTCATCTGTTCCTGGTATAAAAATTGCCTATATTGTGTGTTTTTTCATGTTTTTCCAGCTAATTAGTTCAAGTCATCTGTTCCTGGTATAAAAATTGCTTATATTTTCAGCTAGGTCTAATAATAGTGTACCAAAGTGTAGGACAAAGTGTACCAAAAAAAAGCGAAAAAAGTGTAGGGCAAAGTGTACCAAGTGTACAAAAAAGTGTACTCAAAAAGTGTACCAAAAGGTGTACCAACTACCAAGTGTACCAAAGAAGTGTACAAAAAAAGTGTACCAAAAGTGTAGGACAGAGTGTACAAAAAAAGTGTACCAAAAGTTAGGACAGAGTGTACAAAAAAGCGAAAAAGTGTAGGACAGAGTGTACTAAGTGTACAAAAAAAGTGTACCAATGCTTTTGTCATGACACAGCCACTTTTTCGTCGATGTTTCATGGACCATCCAGATTAGATCAGATTGATTAGATTGTCGCACCATTAGGATCACATAAATAGGGGCTACAACTTTTGTTATGACACCAAACAGAAATAATGACTTTCCTTTTTTGGAAATAGATTTTTGCACCTTGAAGTGTAGAAAAAGTGTACCAAGCCAAGTGTTAGACTGGTGACCAATCCGTCCAAAAGAGGCAATGCTGAGGCGAATGCCGTCGATAGACGGACTGGTAAAACTGGTTGTGGCACAAGGGGCTGGAGCGAGCTCCCACGACAACGTGACTGTTTGTCCATTTCAAGACTGTTCCCCAACTGAAATCCTTCGGCATCGCATCGGCATGTAGTTAGATCTTAGATAATCTAGATAACTGACCCGGCTAGTGAATTAAAGTCCGGTCCGGTCCGGTTTTTTGCCTAATTTGGGAAAGACTGACACTGAACCAGTCCTGGGAATTTCCTGATATAGAAAAAACCGGACCAAGACCGACAAAAACCGATGTTTCAGTCTTGGTCGGTCTTTTGCCGGTTCGGTTACGGTTCGTAACTGGTTATCAGGGGTGTGAAAAATACTACGTATTCCTGGCTTCTGGCCCATATTTTTTTCATCCAAATCGGTTCAGGGTCATTGAGATATGATTGATTTAAGAATGCATGTCATTCTCGAGTATATCTACTTATAAAACCTATTTCTGAGAAGAGATTAGCGTGGGATCCTGTTGAGCGCATTGACCACACACGTGACAAGCCGAGATGCCAAATGAGGCACCGGCACACACCGAGGTGAAATAGTAAATACTGTATATAAGCTTCGATGTCGGAGTTGGAATATTAATTTGTTCCTGACTCAAATCATCATCTGCCATATCAACGTGCTCAAATAAATTCCCACGTCTTACTTAATCATTATCGTATCACAACCACGAGCCGCTTGACCATTGTCGCGCTCACGCTAGACCAGCATCTGTCTAGCTCATCTACTCGTCTTAGCCTCTGCTGTTACAGCTGGCCCGGGTAGGGTTGGATGTAGACTTGGAGGCGAAGGCTAAGACGAAGTATTGGCCGAGCAGACGTAACGTCTGGCGAGACCCGAAGACTAAGGACTGAGGGTTCGACGAGGAGGATCTCACGAAGAGTCGCTTCAC
>JBBPOJ010001839.1:0-11185 GCA_038091395.1 Leccinum rimulosum
GTAACGCTTGATAATGAGATAGTAGGGGATCCGCACAGATTTCATCGAATTTTTTTTGTAGCTCGTGGGCTCTGTCATTCGCAGACGCCACAATAACACAGCAAGAGCGGGAACAACTCCTAGACCAAGAGAAAGACGCCATACCGCACGGAGGTGCTTGTCCCCGAAACTATTGACGAGATGTTGGATATCATCTCACTTTAGGCACAATGCAACTCACATCCAATACAAAACCAGAGGCACAAAGGAGCCGATCACGAATCCAATGTCAATCATCGTGTCTAAAACAGTGTTCAAGTCAGGATTACTACGTCAGAGATGGCAAGCACGTACTAGTTGCAAGTGCCAACCATCGGTGTTGAGCATTCTTTGCAATGCCTTCTTCCTCCGTTTGCTCCGCAGCAGAGACTGAACCGCAAGGGTATTCTGCGCCGATCCCAATACCTACCAAGAAGCTATGTATCGCATTTGTGATGGGGTGCAATAATTATTAATGGACGTAGTTACCGGCAGGCAGCGAGCATGGCAATCATTCCACCAAAACTACCATGCGCACCCGAAGAAGCAGCGGACAAACCGGCGAAGACAGCAACGATACCCGTTGCAGTCAACTAACGGGCATCTGAGCTGAGCAGGACTCTTGTTTCCGAAACAAACCTACCATACCAAATTTGCGGCCCAGCTTGTCGGATATCCAACCAAAGGTCAGCATACCTACAATCTGGCCTAGCAGAAACGTTGAATGAACTGAAAGAACGAGAAACGGAGAAGACTGAACCTGCAAAGCTGACACTACTGAGAGTACTGCTGTAGTTGTGGGCTGTCAATGCCTCTGAACCATAGATAGTTTTCAAGACTGTGCATGGAGTGAGGCTCCAAAGGAAGATTGAAAGCAGGCAAGTGCCCCACGCGTGTTGACTATGGCACGACATTGAGATAGCGTACGCGATGCAAAAAAGGAGGACGTACCCATTCCAATGACAATGTTGGAGTAACCTGGCGATGAACGATCTCAGTGCATACGACAAACGAAGATAGGTGGAGTAGGTACCATCAGAAAACAAGGCGGTTCCGCAACTGTTCGAAGAGATGAGTGAAGTCGAAGGCGGACGATAGAGAAAAACAAACGCAAATATGAGAGAGACTCTCGATAAACCTCTAACTTGATCGGACATCTTAGTGGACGAGAAGAACAGAGACAACTGGCATCAATTGATGGACTTTTTATACGCCTGCATTAGGACAAGACAGTGGCTGAAAGGTACAGACCAAGCCCCCCACGGTGCTATTATTTATACTTCTGATCCCCATCATTGGCTAGAGATAGGGAACGTTCGTAGACCAATCGGGGATGCGCGCGGTCTCTGGCAGCCTGCGGCCTTGTGATCAATATCAAAGTACCCATCGGAACGTGCGAGTTCAATATTTCAATATTGTGCGGCGCAAATATCTGCGTACGAAGATGGCAAGAGGAACATCGCTGCCTCCATTGACCCATTGCTATGGCAGCTTGAACTTCGGGTACGGACGAACATGGATGAAACGAAACGACCGAATTTGGAGTCGGCTTGCCACAAAAGGTCGACCATACCCAAATGCGGTAGTCAAGGACGTCGAGACGTGCATGCGCAGCATGACACTCTTCCGAGTCGGGGACAAGCCTTGCGCCGGCTCTGCAAAAACGCCGCTGGACTTGGGCCGGCAAAACATTGCAGCTTAGTCGGCCTCATCCCTAACGGACGTCCCTCAACCAACGACCAAGCTGTATACACCCGCGCACCCTAAGCTTGTCTGTTCTGAGAACAACCACCGACCTAGTATTCAAGTTGGCAAACGATGACAGCAGTACTAGTCCTAGGACCCACCACAGGGCCTGCGCGCAGACACCGCCGTGGAATGGCACCATGACACTGGCAGGATCAGACTGCGCACAACGTCTGCCAGTGCAAAGTAGAAAATCTGCCAACCCAGTGTGGGAAAGCCGGCCAAGATGGCACCGCAAAATATTCACTATTGCTGGCGTTTAAGCCTGTCATGTAGGACTCGGAAGCTTGAATTTTGAGCTTGACTCTTGAAATTAGTGTGTAGTGTACAACAGGGGCTATTGGAAAGATTCTCAGACTCCGAGTCGTCAAAAGTCGGAGCGGCCCTTTTTTAAGCGAACAAAATACGAAAAAGTTCATTACGATCATGAGACCGTCCGTATCACTCAAACGCACTCGCGCCCAAGCAGATACTGTGCACTCAGCCTCGTCCCATCCGCCATCTCCATTAAATTATACTTTATCACCCCAAGTCAAGTGTGAGCAGAGTCCGACCCCTCTGCCACACGTCGAAAGGAGACTCGTTACTTCCGGGACGAGGCGTTTCACTCCCATTCCTGATGACTGCCTTCAGTCGTGCGCGGACTACAAACAGAATCGATTCAAATGGGTGGAGAGGTGTGTCAAGGAAATGGAATCGCTGAACCTTGTCGTAGAGAGGAAACTGATCAGGTCAGTCCTGAATGACCGTGTTCAAGGCTTCATTCTTTTAATTATCCTACCCTCGACCCCCAGAGACGACGGTTTGATCATCGACTGGTGCGCTGGGGATGTCTCTCACTGGGTTCCCTGTGCTGACCACCTGCAGGCGGAGCCATGTCCCCGTCTTATCAGATACGCTAAAGCCCGACCCGCAGGATCTCGCTGCTACCATAATGCTTACCCACAGATCTAACGCGCAGCGGCGCCACTCTTCTGTTCCCATAGAATTGACTACGGAGCCGGTGACCACTCTGTCTTTCGAGCAGCCGCCCGATGGTGGTGATGCGGAACCACCACTAAAGAAAAGGTTGCCGGCACCGCCACGACCGTCATCACGGCGTCAAAACAATCTCCCCCAGCATATCGTCGTCAACTCACCTTCTAGTGGATCAGGTTCTCCGTCTCTCTGTGCGAAAAGACCGCAGGCTCACGATGAAACATATTGTGATTGCCAAGTTATATCTCATTTGCCATCTCGTAACCACATCCTAGTGTAGCGGATCGTCCGCCTATGCCATCGAACATAACTCAAGACGATCAAGTTGTTGTCTCTCCGAAACTTGCTAACAAGGTCCTTGACCGGTCGATCGCTTCCTGTGTATCTTCCGCGGGAGAGGAGGAGATGTCAAAAATGACCTTGGACTATTTTCGCCGGTAAAAAGCTTGAAATCACCTCGTTTCACTTGTCTGATCTCTCGGATCTATAATAGATACATCCAGACCTACGAAGCCGACAGGGCAAGCCTTGCTTCTGCATACGCTAAAAATGCATCCTTTGCATATCGTGTTCACCAGATCGTCGAACATATTAACGCTGGCCCTTCGCCCATAAAGACAGCCTCCCCTCGATCCTTTTGTACGTTCAACTTTTGTAGAGGATCTTGAGGGAATGACTTATGCTTGAGAATTCGGCGATACAGCTTCCGGAACCAAGTGGGCCCGACTCGACATAGTGACCACACTGTTGACGCTCCCTTGCCTCCATACGGATTCCCGACATTCGACCACCGCACAACTTGAATATGACATCTTTTATCTTGGCGAGGACCTCGGGATGTTTGCTGTTTGCCGTGCGGTGATTTCCGCCAAGACGGTCGTGCACAATTTTATACTGCAAAGGAAAGAAGTTGATGTGGATGATGCAGCCAGCGAGGGTGTTTGGCCCCTGACAGCCACTGCGCACCAGATTCTCGTGTTCCAAACGTAGATCAATGACTTGTGCGACTCACGAGTCGATGCAGAGTCTCCTTGGGCCAAATGTCTATCTTGAATTCATTCCACGTGCGGATCCCATTATCATTCCTGCGAGCGCGGCCCGTTGCTAGCACGATGGTGGCAGCGAGTTGCAGGCACCGGCCTGCGGACTGCGAGACGGTCGGCCGTTGTGCCCCGTGCCCTTTTCGGGCGGCAGCGCCCGAGTCTGGCCTGCTGGAGAACATGCATTACGAATGTGTTACCTGATGCAAATCAACGCCGAGCATGCTCCGGACCGGCGAAGCGCCGGGGGTAAATCGCATCGAGATTCGAAGCGAAAAAGAAGCGATTGCCTGCACGGCACGCTGCAGCGAGGGTCGGAGCGTTGAGTACACGAGTACTTGGGAATCCGAACAAGCACAGGATAGAAAGTACATACTTACATAGCGTCTGTTATGAACTTTGGAACGTGTCGGCCGCACATGCGCACGAGGTAATTCAAAGTCCGCACT
Organism: Leccinum rimulosum; assembly: GCA_038091395.1. Lineage (NCBI taxonomy): Eukaryota > Fungi > Basidiomycota > Agaricomycetes > Boletales > Boletaceae > Leccinum > Leccinum rimulosum. The sequence goes on from JBBPOJ010001839.1 coordinate 4,232, forward strand.
TCCACCTTATTTTCGCAAGCAGAAGGAGGCGCTTTCTTTGCTCACACCGGTCCACCCTGCATCCCCTCCTTCAGACTCCTCGGACTGGTGTCCTTCGCAACTATTCCCCTCCACTACAAATGACGACTCCTCACGTTGTAACTTCATCCTCGGGACATCACTCTCAGGCTACCACTTCGAATGGCATTGTTGGCAATCAATTCCGTGTTGGCAAGAAAATCGGAGAGGGCTCGTTTGGTGTCGTGTTCGAAGGTAGGTTCATTATAGTCATCGTCTTCGAGAAGGATTGGATGGTCGACTGCCTGTCTGCTGGAGGAGCCACTGGAAGTGTCGGGCGCTCGAGTTTGCAGCGCGGAAATGATGGCTCATTGTGGATGTAGTAGTCCTCTTGGCTTAAACCATGAATTTGCCTTCGTCGGCGTTGCGTTGCGTTGATGCTTTGCCTTACTCTTGCTTCATGATCCTTCACCTCGAACTCAATACTTCCTTTCATAGGCACCAAGCTTCTCACAAACCAACCCGTTGCTATCAAATTCGTAAGTGGCTGTTCCCCCGAGGAGACAATTTTTTTGATCTCCGTGCTTTCAAAGGAGCCACGAAAGTCCGATGCCCCCCAATTACGGGATGAATTTCGATCCTATCGAGCACTCAACGGGACATGTGCGTATATTTCATTCAACAAATATTGGTCCGCGGTTCAAGCTGTGGCTTCCAGTGGGTGTTCCACAAGTCCACCATTTTGGGCAGGAGGGACTCCATAACGTCCTTGTGATCGATTTGCTCGGTCCTAATCTCGAGGATCTATTCGATATGTGTGGACGCAAGTTCACGATCAAGACAGTATGTATGGCAGCGAAACAAATGGTGGGTATATTCTTCATATATGCGTGTACGTGGGATCGTACTGGTCCTATCGTTTTCTTAGCTATCTCATCTTTCTCGGGCTCTCTCGCGCGTATTTGTCATTGTACTAATCCTACTCTAGATCACTCGCATTCAGTCAGTCCACGACAAGTCACTCATTTATCGAGATATCAAGCCTGATAACTTCCTGGTTGGCGTCCCTGTCACAAAAACCGCCAACGTTATTCATATCATCGGTACGTATGCTTTCTCTCACCAGCCAAGATTTGTCATTCTTCGGCCCACGTCTACCCCGCGGTATTATGCCTCGCCGCCCTGACGCGCTTCAAAATACCGTTATTCTTTGTAATTCTCTGGAATTTTCTAATCTGACTTTGGGTTACAACAGATTTCGGCATGGCGAAACACTACCGAGATCCAAAGACCAAGGTACATATTCCCTACCGTGAACGGAAGAGCCTGTCTGGCACAGCTCGGTACATGTCGATAAATACCCATCTTGGTCGTGAACAATCTCGTAGAGATGACTTGGAATCTTTGGGTCATGTGTTCATGTACTTCCTTCGGGGCGGCCTTCCCTGGCAAGGCCTCAGGGCAGCAACTAACAAGCAAAAGTATGAGAAGATTGGAGAGAAGAAACAGACCACCCAAATTTCGGAGTTGTGTGAAGGCTTCCCTGGTAAGTTCATCCTTCGATGCACCGCCGTGCCAGCACTTCGTAGTGCATGACGATGGTGACCTCTCTACCCACTGCGTCCATTAATATATCTTACATTGCAGAAGAGTTTGCCATTTACATGAACTACGTGCGAAAGCTAGGATTCGAGGAGTCTCCCGACTACGATTTTCTTCGCGAGCTTTTCGCCAAGGTTCTGAAGAGCATCGGGGAGCAAGATGACGGTATCTACGATTGGATGTTGTTGAACAATGGCAAAGGTTGGGAAGCTGGTAATGTATGTAATTTGCGCTCTATCCCAGACTCTATTTCGAAACCTAATGTCCGTTTCTGGCAGACTCCTTCTTCGTTGTTGGCACAGGCACACGCAACCGCGAATGTTCCACATACCCCTCGTCATCGTGATTCCAATCGCCGACCTCGAGCTCCGGCCGTAGATCCATCGACACCATCGACACCGCTTGTTCTTGCTCCGACCCCTGCTCACCACAAGAGTACTAGACGACCTGGAACTCGCGAAGGCCACGTCACCCGTGATTCAATGACCCGCGGCGATGCCAATGTACAGCCCACAGCCCCTGTCAATAGACGTGTCAGCCAGACCCCAAGGGATAGCCCAGGACTTTCTCCTCATCCTTATGCTGCCGCTCCCACCTCGTCGGGCTATCGACCTAACGGATATGGTAGGGTTTCCCCAGCTCCACCAGTTCAAGTGGCGATTGGTATGAACGGCGGGCATGTTGGACGTACCGAAGGATCTGATTCATTCCTATACGGGGTTCAAGCACCTGGCAAGCAGATAACCAACTCGCGGGAGGATACTACTGGTGGTACGGTGCTTCGCGATGGGGCAAATGCACGAATGGCGGTGTTCGACAGTCAGACACGTGGGGTCGATGAAATGGAAGATGACCGACACCCCAAGAAAAGAGGCTTCTTTTCCAGCTTATTCTGCTGCAGGGCATGATCATCACTGGTTGATCGATCGGTTGGTTGAGATGCGCTGGCCGCACTTTGTTTTGGGACACTGGTAAGGTTCCTCGTATGTACAACTTGGTGTTCCCTACTAATTAAACGTGCACACGAAAAGCACGAAGTACTCGACGACAAGCGCACGATCTACCTTCCTATTGCTATTCTACATGCTTATCTAGCTTGCTGACCTTGATCACGGAAACATGTCATTCTTTTGCAAGCCGACGATATCCCCGACCCATACCCCCTGACAGTCGTTACATGCCACCACGCTCTGCGTGTTCTCAACTCCATTTTCCAATGACCGATGTGGAAATATGGAAATGGTTCCTTGTCTATATCCGATTCATGGTGCTTGTGTATTGTGTATGTTCTACTTTATTCTGCTTTCGGGATACGACAATGGTGGGATGGCCTGCGTATCATACGAAAGATAATCGCATTTTTATTGTGTTTCTTCGAGATCACGACACGTCACGCGTCATGGGTGATTTTATCATGATAAGACCCGCCAAGAAAAGCACAGGACGAATACTTAGACCAAGGTAGGAAAGCGAAGACGATATGGTCAAGAAGACAATGTGAAAGCGAAACATAAACATACATCTTACGGGACTATCTAATCATACAACGACAAGCGAAAACAGAACGTGGGGACAGTCCCTGGATAAGAGGCAAACCTCCGAGGTATACCTGTAACCAGAGCTATTTTTCCCGCCTTCCCAGCTTGGAGGTCGACAAGCTAAAGCTTGCCCGAGTTAGTGTCGGCTGCACCGGTCCCGCCATGGGTGCGGCCCATCTCTCCAGTAACTGTGCTTCTTACTGCCGCGCTCTCGCCGATGCTAGCCTCTTTGTAAGGGGTGGTCGCGTAGGGCGTCGAGGTGGAATATGCGCCGGACGGAACCTGGAATGGAGTGTTGGATGGGTCTGGTTCCGAGACGACATAGGTGCGCGTTCCTGAGGAGGAGAGGTGTGGCTCTGAGGAAGTGTCATCCTGCTTTTCGTACATGGACGTGGCCGTGGGGGGTAGGGTCGTCAAAGGATTGGATGCATTAAGGACGACAAATGGGGAATGGAATGAACGGACGGGGACGCGCTGGAGTGGATTGCGCAGGCGGAGGAGGCACGGAACGCGGGCGGCAAGGGGGATGGACATAGGGACACGGAGGCACGAAGGCGTGAGAACATAATATTGTTGAAATGCTCATAATGCACAGACCCTTAGTAATTGTGGGAAACAAAAACGAGGCGGCGACGACGGTACTACGGTACTAGGGTCGGGGATCATGATGATGGGCGTCGCGAAAATCATCCCGCGGAGTGAGTTCTCATTTTTTTCTCTCTCTGGACATGGAGCCCGGAGACGCACGCCCACCCGCATTCTCCGACTTCGACGGCGCTGTCCGAGCCTTGCAGTTCCGCCTTTTGGCACGGCATCCATCAGCCTGAGCGCTCAGCACCTACTGCGTCATTTCCTTCCTCCGTTCCTCGTTTTCCCCTTTCCTTCCCACAGTTCCCCGTATCCATGCTAATCGCTCTGACACAGGCTGATTACAGCACGCATGTGAATTGGCTCCCCACACCCTGACTTCCCGACCAGATCTCCCAAACACGAGGACACGTTAATCGGGAAATGCTTTTGTGCTTTTGACCATATCCGTTAATTTAGGGTTCGCGGGCGGCCCACTCGTGTTGCCATCCCTAATGGCGAACGCCGTACCCCACTTGTGCCACCATACGCAGTTCCGGCTGCAAGGTTCGCACTATACCCTTGGAGGTAAATATTTGATGGCGCCATGCGGGATCTAAGCTCTCCGATCCACTTTGGGTTCAATTGCTGACCTAAATTTTTATACAAACGATATCCGGCAGTCATAATTCGACAAGCGATGAGGAACGGAAGAGTAAACTTTACATTCCTCCGCGGGCCCTCGATAGTTTGAAACGCTGTGTGCTGACATACCGGAAGTTGCCATGTCCATCACAACCTGAGCCACAAACCCGTATCAAGCCTTGTACCCCTCCAGACGTTGGACAGGTTCTCTGTTTCACAGGGGCTACGGTCTCCATTTTTCGGTCGTACTTCGGGGTAAGCACGTTCGACCGTGAATCAGTTTGGTTTGTATCATGTCGTGAGATAGGCGTTGCCATGTTTCTCACTGACCATTCATTCTAGCCATTGCCCTTAGGTTGATGTAATAGTATCAAGGTTCAAAGAGCGGCGAAATAATGCAGATGGCAGTGACACGGCGATCATGGCCATCGATCGGACTTCTTGTGCAATTCGGCAAAGTCTACACATCCTCACCGCACTTGGTGATTTTTCATTCGAAGATGAGGTGGCCTGCTAAGCCACTTGCGCCCAGCCTTTATCTCGTATCGGTGGACGTGACCGCCAAAGTTGGAACGTGTCGAACAGGTTATTATCGGCCAGTGGTTACAAATATTTACGTGTGAGTTCACATCGTGTCATGCCGGCGTTCATGTGTAATGTTCGTCTGCTTTTTTAGTGTAAAGAGTGATCAGCTGGTCTATTCGAGAGCGATGCAAGTCTAGGCTTCCGCCCATTTACGACTTTGGACTCATCTCTGTGAGGGCACTGATTTGTCAAATCCCTCGGTGATACCACAAGACCGATCTTTGAGATTACTTGCACAGCTGCACAGATCAGAATGAGCATGTTTTGTTATCGGTGGATTTTGGTAACCCGATGCCTGGTGCGCTTGTCTGATGTTTTTGTCCACAGGTGTCATATTGACAGGATCACCTGCGATATTTTAAAAATGACAATGCTCGGACCCGAAACCTGTGGTGAAGCCTTTGAGCTGTCCTTATCAATTGCATTCCTGTGAGTTGCCATGAACCTAAGTTACGCTTGCCTGCGGAGTATTGCCACAGTGACGGCGATCTGAAAGGTGCGCTCGGCATGCGTCATCCGAGAATTTTGAAATGTACACAAATAAAGCAAATTGTGGTGATATATTGCGCTCGTCCTGTTGTCCCAGCAATGCTATGATGTTGACAAGCATGCGGGCTGCTGGGATCGGGGGGTGGAGGCAAAGTTCTCAACCTCGCCCGGCCGCCCAGATTAGTTCGGCGGGTGGAACAAAGCCTGGACTGGGTGGGCCTTTTGGCCCTTGTTATTTATCTTTTGGGGATCTGAATGAAATTCTTGGTGGTGAATTACAACAATGGTTAGCAATTGTTAGTCTCCGTTGTGCTCATAATCATATGCGTGTTGAGTACATAAGGCCCGATTGCCGCGGTACGGCATGTCTCTGTCAGCCCCAAAAGGCATGTCCTGTTTTGGCAAGTGTCGTATACTGCAGTTGTTGGAGCGGTCCACTCCTCAGCGCGTCCTTGACCATGATCAGCCACCATCTTACTATCATGATGTCTTCTGACCTCGCGTATTTCGCCATACGAATGATCCACAACCGTTGCTGTTGTTCCGACACCGCTTTCGGTGTCACATGCACACGAGGTCCTTCCTCTCCTGTTCATTAACTTAAGTCCACGGACATCACTCAGGTCAAGTTTACATTTTTGCTCGGCACTTGTGTTACCGTCACCGCGGCTTCGCTTGCCTAATACTGTCCAATTTAACCGATATTTTCCTCTTTCTTTGTTATGGCGCTCAAGGCGGTCGCTCCGCACTCGATGCCCCATCTTCCAGAACACCACAATACCTTGTGTGGCCACCCGCTTCTATATCCGATGTCATGGACCGTCCGATCTCTGTCCACAGATCTCCCCTCCTCCCTGGACTTATTCATGAGTCAAAAACTTCCCTTTCCGGTCCCTGTCCACTTCACGGTGCTAGATTGTCGGAAAGTCGATCCTGCTTTGCCTTCCGACTTCCGAATCCGTGAGCGTCTTGTACGGTAGGGTTTATAACGACTCCTTCACTTCGTTTCCCTTCCCATCATCCTGACTGACTGCCCATGTATCAAACTTCCACCAAAGACACCTTCTTGCTCGTCGTGGCTGCTGCTCTTGTGAGCTCTTCTTCCCTTTACTCCCCTGTCCCTTCTCCTGACGTGTCTTCTAGGCGTGTCATCTAGTGTTTAATCGCTATGAGCCAGTCAACTTGCTCTCTCATTTTGCCCTCCTCGTGGTCGTCCCTGCCGTCTTGACCGGCGTGCTCTTGTCCAGCTTCCATTCTATCTTGAGTGCCATAGCTTGCACTCATGTGCTTTATTATTCCACCATCATCGTCTCCATTTTGGCATATCGACTTTCGCCCTTCCATCCCCTCGCCAAGTATCCCGGGCCCATCCTATGTCGCATCTCGAAATTTTGGATGGCTTGGGTCTCCAGAAACGGCAAGCAACACAAGTATTACTACGCTCTGCACCAAAGATACGGCGACGTCGTAAGAATCGGTAGGGCGTATCATCTGCTACTCTTGCGCCGTGTCTTACCATGCCAACGTTAGG
>JBBPOJ010001840.1:0-11182 GCA_038091395.1 Leccinum rimulosum
TGAAAAATCGCGTGATCTCGTCCAAAAAATGCGCGCCCACTACCTAAAAAAATGCGCGCCCGGCCCGAAAAGGTGCGCGCTCTATGAAAAAGTGCGTGCGGGATTATTGTGCATTCGGGCCCTCATACATGAGTAGATGGCGTTTTCTATCAACCATTCTTTTGATTGTTGCTGCACTTTACTCCCTCGCTGCGAGCACACTAGTGATGTAGTAGGCAATAGTTATTAGTTTTGTGCACGCGATTGAGTTCATGCTTCACCCCGGGCCATCACTCTACAGTTCATTTCCTCACTCAAATGGTTGAACCCACCACGCTTAGCAAAGGAGTTCAAGTGGTAATACATGGGTGTGCTACTAACTGCTCGCTCGAACCCTTGAAGCGCGCAGGTCGTCCATGCCAGCGTGAGGGTCTCCCTCTCCTGGTTCCATCATCATGATGCACTCTCGTTCACCGAGAGCGCGCGGCGATCACTGCACGTCACCCCGTTTTCACGCTCTCAGTTTCTTAGTTTCTGTCATGAATACCGCTGCCTTCCGTCTCGCCTCCTTGTCGCGTCCGACAGCCAAAATCTGTGGCAGAGCATTCCGCCGATATACTATACGCACCCACAAGGAGTTCCCATACAAAATCGAGGGCGGCCTCGCAAACTTCATGTCCCCCGTACCTCCACGGTATGGTCGCTGTCGAGTACCAACAACAACTTCAAGTTGAAGGTTTGCTCGACCGCTTGAACTGGAATATCGTGGTGAGTCTCCTCTTTTGTGCATACCCTGCACGCTCGAACACGACCCGCCAGACGTCGAGGACAAGCGCAAGACGGTCGCGCAGCTCATTCTCGACACCACTCCGAGGTCTACGTTCAAATACGCTAGCCCCGCCCTCAATATCAATGACAGCTTCTTTCACCATGGCCTGGTACGCACCGCCTTATTTTTCTTTTTTCTTTTTCTTGCGTCGCACCGTCCCACTCAACACTACTGTTTTCTTTTTCTTTTTCTTTTCGCGGCGACCCCACTTGGAAGATGCGAGGGGAAAGATACATTGGTGCGCCAGCGTGTACCGGCTCGACTCGACGACAACGACCGTGACACCAACGACACCAACAACGCGGGAACGACATCTACTCTAAGATGACGACTGACGACACGGATGACAACGCGATGATGACAACTCGACGTCGACGTCGTGCCCCCGCCGCCTCTGCCCTCTCCGATCCCCTCCGTCCGCCACACGTGCCCAAGCAGGCAGCGACGATGTCGTCCCGCCCCTCCCATCTCTCTCCCTCCCTCTCACACACACCCGACACAACGGGCGCGAGTGTTTTGTCGGGTGGGTAACTTTGTCCATGTTCCAACCTCCGCTGCGCATGACTGAGATGAGCGTTTGTGCAGGTTGCCACGCCTTGGCACTTTACCTCATTCGCTCATGGTTCTTTGAGCGACCGTCGATGATTGTGCGGAACGATGCCACTGAAGAGTAGAGTTCACCGAGCCCGATCTCGCCGCGCCGCATTGTAGCTGGCTTGCACAAGAGATCCTCCATTCTGATCGACATGGAGATCGAGTCCAGAGTAGGGTCGAGAAAGCAATCCCCGGAACCTGTTCCACGTGGTGCACTGCAAGAGACTATCAAGAAGGAAAGTGATCTTGCCGCTCGCAAAGCTGGGCTAGGAAGCCTGATAAAATTCGCAAAGCAAGACATTCAAGTCCCAGAATTTAACATGGACGTCTTTGATAGCCTCCTCTGATTCGATAGATGAGATTACACACGAGTAAGCCAGCACGGCTTTTACAAGGGGGTACAACTGTGCATAGGCTACTGGTAGAACAACTACTTCTCCACTTCAATTTCCCGTTTCTTGAGGACAAGTTCCTCACCCACGACACGTATCCAGACATCTTGCACTTCCTCGACGACGACCTCGAAATAAGAAGTTGCATTGTAAGAACGAGTGATAAATATGTTGTCCGCATTTCCCGAGGATAAGCCTACAGGTGTGTAGAGTGGGCTGACGGTCACAAATCTAAATCAATGTAGTCAGCGCTGTACCTGCCTTGCAAAGGGAGATTTTACTTCTGATATATCGGTCCAAGCTGAAGCCCGGGGGCGATCTCTTGCTCTGGTCTATCCGTCTCTACAATGGTACTGACAATGGCAACGTGTACGTCCTTGGCGCAGACGTTGTGAGTTAGAGACCATCGCGATATAGATATCTGCAGCAATATGAGACGCGCGACACGGCAAAGGAACAAGTGATACGTGCCATTTCGTCTGTGCACTTAGTTCTGGGGATTATGATTTGGACACTGTCACTGTCATCCGTACCGGGGGTCGGATGTTTCAAAATGCAGATCGCCCGGACGACCTTGCCGTCCTCGACAACGCGTATTTTACTGCCTTCGGACTCCTAGTACTCGTCATCAAGGTAGAGAGCCATGGCGTGACCAATGAAATCCTGGGTACCAGATTCAAAACCAAACTTTTCATACACCGTCTTCATGGAGTCCCTATCGAGGTCGATGCCTAGAGCAAGAGATGATTCAGTGCTATATTAGATGAGTTGCAGGGTCGTCGTCCTTCCATCCTTGAAAGAATTCAAAGAATTTCTTTGCACGGCGTTTCTCGAATAAACCCATCTGACGGATGCCATAAACGATACCGTTGGATGCTTCCACCTTTTCCTTGATTACCTTTACGCCGCCGTTACCGGACGCATCTACGCCGACCTGAGTTGTACCGTCACGTGAGGCGAGCCTGAGGCGCTGCGGTTGGTCACCAAGTAGACCGTGTGGTATTGGAGACCACGGGGAGGGGGGTGGATCGCGGGGTGGAGACTCGGAGGGGGCCTGAGGAAAATGAAGGGTCTTGAGAGTCTTTATGAGGGTGTCCTCGGGGAATTTAGTAAGGGAGCAGTTGAAAAGATGGTAGAAGAGCTGCTGTCTAAGCTGTTCCTGCACATTGTCGGGCGAAGAGTCAGACAAGAGACTGTGCCACAGCGCGCTCTTGTCGGCGCGCTTGATTGCATCGTTGGTGGGTGCAAAGAATGTGCTGCCGTTGAGCTTGTTGAGGGTTGGGATGAGGCGAGTCCACTGGAGGATGGAGAGGAGTGTGTAGTCCTAGTCTTTGTTGAGCACGTCGACGAGGGTGTTGACTGAACGTGTGGGCGGGAGTTCCAGGGCACCTGGGAGGCGGCGGTGGAGACGGTGAGGGTGAGAAGGAGGAGGGAGAGCGGGATACAGCAGAGCCGCATTGTGACACGCCTCAGAAATTCATGCCGAGGCGTGTGACTGCGCCAAACAAAATCGAAAATTCAGAAAATTCATAGTATAACTTGCAATCAACTCCTAATAATAATAGATGTTCCTTAGAACCTTCACTGGTTCCCCATCAGGGCCTCTCCAACACCTCATTCTGCCTCGTGTCACCCTCATCGTACGTGCATGCTTCTGCTCCGTTTGCTCCGTCACACTTCTTGTCCTCCCTCCCCTAGTTGTATCCGTCCGCTGATGCGATCGTCCACCTTTCAGGAGGTGTTTCCCGGTTTGCAGAGTCTGGGCGAACGCGTCTCCTGTATCGCCACCATGAAAATAGTACGTCAGCGTGTCACTATGCCGCTGGTTCACCTTACTCTTTCCGCTCTAGATCGTGGCTTCCATGAACACGCACATTGCAGCATGGTCCATCTCAAATGTTCAGACGGATACTTGGCGTGTCCATTCCTCGCTAGTCCTTCCCGATGGCGACGTTGATACCGCATTGGATCGCCGTTCTGGTAGTTCCACGACCAAGACTTGATCTGCGGCTCTCTAATGCAGTCCCAGGTTTACTCGCCGCGGCAGCCAAACTGGTCTCTTAGTATATACGCTAATTCTCGAGAATGATATTCTCGCTTGGAGCAACAAGTGGGCTACTCGGTATGAACGTCGCTATCAGATCCTACCATTTTGGTTTGACTCATCAGGAAAACACAGCGTCGTCACACCTTTTCTGGTGAAACTCGCACCAACGCTGACATACATTGCTACCACATCCTTTGTATGTTCCGTTTCTATTTTCGCTTCGCCATCGCCATCCCTCATAACGTGATCCAGGACGACAACCGAGTTAGATTGTACTCCACTACTTCTGGTCAACAAACTCAGGGCATTCCACATTCGCGACCCGTCGTGTCTGTTGTCTGGCAACACTCACCATTGTCTCGAAGGTTCGTAGACTTACAGCGACTCACACCTTGAACCAACTTCTCATCGTAGCAACGATCCTACACTGTTTACAACTACGTCGGACTCAGTTCTACGGATATTTCTACCCGTTGTCGACTCCCTCCAACGCAATATCTCACCAGTCATGTTACTCGATGGGCGAGTCGATATTCTTCAATTAGTCGCAGCTGGACCAGAGCAAATTCCTTTGCAAGATAGTAAAATTTCTCGCTTCATTAGGATACCGGCAGGACGAGGCGTTGCAGTTGTGCGTGCTGATGGTGGTGAGACATGGATGGAAACGGACGGAGGGCATAACCTTGCTCGCCTTGATTCATGGCCCTCTGCAGATGAGGTCGTAGTCTTTGATGGCGGTGCGTATGTTCTACCACCAAAGCACAGCTGATTCTCAGATCTCGGTCGCAGGGAAACTTGTTGCTACTTACTCGAGTGATAGCGCCATATTAACATTGCATTCGAGCCCTCCTTCAACTCTATGGCTTCCTCGCGTCTCATCTATTTTCTCGGCACCATCCACACGAGAACACGAGTCTATAGTCGCATTGACAGAAGACAAATTCATTTTCCATATTCATATTTCCGATCCTCCCCAGCCAACACTCGTGCTCTATTCGTACAACAGCCTCCCGCTCTTGCAAACACCGAAGCTCTTAATTCTGGTAGATCCCATGGCATGGAGCAAGTCCTCTACATCCTCCATACGCAAATCCACGTGGTAGCGGCTACTGTACCTGCCTTCATCCAAGGCCTTACGCTTCCTTTACGCTTCAGCTGCGAACTGACGTTGTCATCCAGGAAAGGTCACACTTGATCGCATCAACGCCTTCCTATCAATCGTGTGTATTGAACTTGATTTGACCACTTACTGTCGCTGAATCCGTTCAAGAATGACGTCATTCGTGAACCTCCAAGAAACCATAAAGCGGAATTTCCCAAGATAAACCTGGAGACACTGACACTCCCATTGACACTATCGGGATCTCGCATGCCACTTTCTCTTGGACCAAGTCACAACCCAACCTATCAGGCGCATCAACCCCTCGTGACAGACGCTTTACCCTCAACATCCACGACGAACTCGTATTTATGCACAATGAATTGAATCTAATTACTGGACCGACGGGTTCGGGAAAAACGTCGTTACTCATAGCCCTTCTTGGGGAGATGCATTTTCACCCATCTGGACTTTCGTCATGGCGCAAATTTCCCCGGCATCTCGGTGTCGCGTATGCTGCTCAGGAATCGTGGATACTGAACCAGACCATTTGAGTGAGTGCCATATTGTAGGAGAGGGTTCGGCTATCTGATCAGAGAATATGATAATATTCTCTGCTCAGATTTCGATCAAGGGCGGTACACAGAGGGTCGGTTGCTATATCACGTTATTTGCATCAGTCTGATTAATTGAAGTCGTGTATAGTGTTGTTTCAGTGTGCACTAGAACCAGACCTGGAACGTATGGAAAATGGTGATCTTAGTGAAGTGGGTGAAAAGGGAGTAACGCTCAGGTTCGTGTTTCTTGATCATTTCTTACGTATTCCTTATACCCAAATGACAGTGGGGGACAGAGGGTGAAGCGAAAGCGCGTGAGTGTATTGTGGAATTGAGCTGACAGCGGAACATGCGAGAATAACATTGGCGCGGGCTATTTATCATGTGAGAAAGTTGGCGATGTAAAAGGACCACCAGGCATTGACGAGCTCCAAACAGATTTTCGCAGCGTTGGATGTCCACACTAGCCACTGGATCGTCAATCACTGCTTCCGAGAGCCAGGGCATCCACAACGGAATTTGGCGCAGACTTGCCGCAGAAGCGGGGGTTGTTCTCTTCGCGTTCACGCGGCTCGCGGCGCCGCTGGACGGCTTCTCCGCTGTCCTCGGAGAGGCAGGAACAAGACACGACGCTGGTTTCTACGCGGATTCGACGGAAATTTTGCATAGATTCACTCATAGTACCCGGGACTATGACGTCCCACCTCATGCACAAGATCGTTCATGATTCTCATCATATCATCATCGTCATGTCAATCTTGACAGAAGCATACTCATATCCACGTTTTAGCCTTCACTGGAATAGTTACCCATAGCATAGTACATTCACCGTTCCACTTAGTATCCTTGTATTTCTTTTAGAGTTGTTCATATTTCCTGTCTTCCTGTTACTACATAGCATCATTTCGCGCCAGAGGACACTGGCACTGTAGCATCAATATCCACATAACTCTCGATCACGTGATAGACGCGCGCCAAGAACTTGCTGGTTGACTGACCGAAAGGGGACCCATACTAAACCACAACTAAGCGTGGATGAAGATCGATGGCACTAAACAACTCTCCCAGAAAAATGGTGCCCCTTGCTAGTGGCGATGATATGAACCCTCGGAAACGTACGGATACAACCCTCACGAACCGCGTCTTTTATTGCGGAGTAGTCGTGGAAGGATGCGAGGGAGGGACTCGGAAGAGACTTCCGGATGGTGAGTCTCGACGTGTCTCATGGCCCAAGTCACCGACAATCTTTTTCAGACATTCAAGATTGGTGCTGTCGCTCGGAAATCCATGGCTTGGTCAGGACGACAACAACATCCTGCCGTCTGCCACTGACACCATCATCGCGCACCATACGGTGAGCGCTGCCTTTGAATGTGCTCCCTTGATTCTAATGTGTCTTCTCCAAGGGCGAGCTCCAGCGTAAACGATCAGTCACGGACGTGTCTGCGCTATCGGAGGTTATCAACGAGTTTGTGAACACAGAGCGGTCCTACGTCAAACGTCTTCGAGCCCTCAAGAACGAATATGCAGATCCGTTGCGACAATACTCGAAAAAGAAGACTATGGTAATATTTCCCCAATACGAGGCAAATACGTTATTCGGGAACATCGACAACCTCGTACCCGTCAACGAGGCATTCTTGGCCGACCTCGAAAAGATGGTCGCACCGGTCGGGTCTCTAAACATTGGCGATGTTGCTCTGCGACATTTCAAAGAACTCAGAGGTTTTGAACACTATAAGCAATACTACGTCAAGCGAGAAGAGGCCCAGTCTATCTTCGAGCGTGAGATGATGAAGAAGTCTTCTGGATTTGCAGAATACATCGACGTGAATGGTCTTCTATTGTATGAGTAGTTCTCCACTGACATTCTCTTTCACAGAGGATCAAATACTCGCACGCAGAGACGAGTCGAGTCGGGCTGCGCGAACTGCTCATGGACCCGGTGCAGCGGATACCAAGATATACTTTACTCTTTCGCACAATGCTCAAACTCATGGGACCCGATGATCCTCAGCGCGCAAAGCCAATCGAAGCGGACGAGATAGCAAGCAAGATTGCGCAAGCCGAGACGGACGATCACACAAGACGAGCAGCGGTCATGTATTGCCTGAGTGCAACCATTGATGGGTTTCCTGCCGGGCTGATATCGAACTCACGACGCTTCATCGACTGTATCGACGTGGAGGACGTCATCGTGGATGGACCGCCTGGTGCATCCTCGTCCACAACGAGCAGCTCTGCTACCTCGTTGCATTGCACGCTAATCCTGTTTGACGACAAACTCATGATCGTGAAGCGACCTGGAAACGGGGAGAAGGGTGGTCGTTTGCTGTCTGGTTTGGACGAAGTGGAGAAGTTGGCTAAAGCGGGTGGACTGCTTCTTGGAATGAAGAAGAGTGGGATGAGCTACAAAGGGGTGTTTGATCTCTGTGACGTTGTTGTCGCTGATGTTGGGGGATGCCGGTAATACGCTTGTGATTTCGCTCTGCTCATGCAATCAGCTAAGCGTTTACTTGTCAGATATACATATGTACATTGAAAGCCCTCCACAAGATCTGGGTGACAGATGATCGGGTCGCCCATTCCGTTCGCTTTCGGTCGTCTTTCCGCCCGCTCCCATTTTCCTCGACCCTACGCGAACAGTGACCGAGAAAGAGCGCTTTCTGGGAAACCTTTGGTCCATTCACATGATCAGACCCACAACGTATCACTCGTCCGCGATATCGCCCGATACATGGTGATTCTAGACAACAAGGGCCAAGCCCAGAGTCATGGGCCATTGGAGACCCGAATGTCCCCGATGCGGATCAAGGCAAGGTGCTTGAAGTCGATGGTTCGAGTGATGGCGTCTCTTCGTTGGAGCCCAAGATAGTATCAGCTGAAGTAGTCGGTGTGCCCGAGCCCGGGACGCTGACAACAGCCGAAGAGATTGTGGAGGGTCACGTTAGTTGGTCAGCGTCCTCCACTGAACTTGTATCTAGTTCTACTCTACCTCCTCGGTTGGGGAGGTCGCTCATCATGATCTGTCTGTTGGCCACGCACCTCAGCCTTGTCGCTCAAACGTGGTATCTTGGTTACTAGGTCGAGCAATACCAGGGACCGTGCGCGGTTAACGTTGGATAGTAAGGTCCTGTTCTCTGTTTGTTTGAATCGCGGTTGAAACCCTTCCTCAGCAACATCATGGTCTATGCATTGATTACGCTTAGTACTTCAACCCTGTACACACTGGCGTGCACGACCAAAGTCTTTGGCTTGATAAGAGCCTCCAAGACAATCCATGACCGATTCATGGAGCGGATCTTTGGAGCGACGTTCAGGTGGTTGGACACGACCCCCATTGCTAGAGTCATCACGAGATGTACTCAGGACATTGGCACAGGTACAAATTTGCGTTTATGCCTACGATCTTTTCACGCCTGATGACTTTCTAGGACGGTCCCAATGTGCTCCATGGCCTGTCATTCCACATCCGCTCCGGAGAGTGAATTGGTGTCGGTGCGTACCCTCTCCCCCAGCTCATCACGAGATACTAAAGACTTTGCAGTCGGTCGCACTGGAAGCGGCAAGGTACTGAATTTTATTCATCCCCTTGACTCGTTCTGCCCGCCAAGACTCACCAACCGTGAAAACAGACCTCGCTCACGCTCTCTCTCCTGCACTGCCTTTCCACCGAAGGCGGGGTGTATTACGATGGTATACTCACCTCGTCCATCGAGCTCGAGGCCCTACGTTCAAGTTTGACCATCATCCCTCAATCCGTACGATTCGACCTTTTCTATTTGAAACGAACTTTGCAACAGTCGAGCCACGACGTCACCAACAGAACGGGTCCAAACTCACGCTCGACACCGCCGTCACGGCCGGAAGATCTAATCTCTCCGTCGGTCAGAGACAGATCTTGGCGCTAGCGCGCGCGATGGTGCGAGAGAGCAAGTTGCTCATCCTCGACGAAGGTTCCGTTTTTCCTTTTCCTTCTTCACGTCGTCGATCCAGTTTTTCCCCTTTGTCGCCAGCCACGTCTGCGATAGGTAAATGTTTACTCGGAGGTCAGAAAGAGCTGTCCTGTTGACTCTTTTTTTAGACCACGAGACGGACGCCATCATTCACAGGACCCTCCGAGAAATGAAAGGGGGTTACCCAACTTATTATCGCGCACAGGCTGCAAACAATCATGGACACCGACCGCATTGTGCGTTATCGTAGTTGTTCCTGGAATGCATGAGACACGCTGACGAGCGATTAACAGATGGTCTTGGACGCAGGGCGTATCATGAATCTTTGAAACCAAATACCGGGGCCAAGAGCAGCGGGGCGCCTTCATCACTAACGTCTGCTCCACAGGTCGAGCTCGACACCCCCAAACCGGCTTCTGCAGAAAGAGGATGGCGTCTTTCGGACATTGGTGTACGAACTTACTAAGCGTCTCGGACAATGGGGAATTGTTTTTTTGGACCCCGTTGGACCCTGGAACACGGACAAAACCCCGGATGGAGGTGCACGGCGGGAAGAGTGAGGACTGGCAGGAGTGAATTTAGAATGGCAAGTTGTAGCTCGGCGAAAAAGTCTGTGCTAGGTATCGTTCGCTCTGCACTCCGGCATGCAGTCTTATTTATATAAAGTTGTCAGTTTCTGGCCACCCCGACGGACAGGAGTTGACCATTTGGGATTCCAATGAATCCGAGTTTCCTTCAGGCCTTGAACATCAAAGGATTTTGAGGTGAGGTCGTATTCACAACTCTAGATACATCCTTACCTTGGTATAAAGTGCATCCGAGCCTATTTATGATCTCGATCGGACCTCAACTCCAGACAACCAGTCTATACTTGCTGTCGTGTTTGCGCATCATATCGAGCTGTTATGTCAACCGTGACAGCGCAAGACATATTTTGGTGACGATCCTGCCTGGACGATATGTTTCAAGATCGAAGTCGGAAGGTTTGTCTTTCCCTACGTCACCACGAATGAATTCCGATCCCGCGTCACCAGATATATTCCCTACACAATCAGCGATTCAGTTTGGCTTGCCAGTGGCAGCCTACTAGTGGGAGCTGGACATCATATGTTCCTCTATGGCCAGACTCAGTCTTACGGAAACAACTTCTCAACTGAGAGCTTGTTCGTACATGTCGCGAGCATCAGACCCGGGAAGTCCTCGTTCAGGCAATGCCATTCCTCGTCAAACCGGTTGGAGAGAACGTAGTCGATACAGAGACATCATCTGGGCGTTCCAGGCAACGGTATTGCGTGACATCTTGAGCAACAGTGTCTTATCGATTGCCTTCCGCGAAGGCAACAGGTAGCTGAGAAGTTGGGCATTCTGGCTCCTACGACGCAAAGACCTGTCTGTACGGATCCTCCTCAGGCTGGTAAGTCGTGAAGCTCGAAACATTCGTGCAGGCTTCCTATCCTCCCCAATAGACACCTTTGCGAGATCTAGCCGAGTCTTAGGAATGCAAAACCTGGAGATCGGCGAACCACACTTTGATGACCCGAGTCTTGCACTCCTATTCTTTCAATTGCGATCCAAGACACTGCATCACCACTTCTCGCGTTTCACAAGGAAATACTGCAAGAAATACACGACCCATCCACGAACGACCTTCTCATCCTCGCTCGCGGTCTCGGGCTACGAAGAATAGTATGCACGCTCATGAAGATTTACGACTCTCCACAGAGCTTGG
>JBBPOJ010001841.1:0-11178 GCA_038091395.1 Leccinum rimulosum
CCGATCGCACCCTGGTACCGCCTGTTCCGAAGGGAGACCCGTCTCTTGGGGAGAAACTGGCCAAATTTACCAAGGATGAGAGAAAACGTGTCAAAGGAGCAGATGCCGACCGTATCGCTCGACGGATGGCTAAGAAAAAGGCCAGGATGGCGCTGGCCAAACAAGGCCTGCCTCTGCAGAACAAACAGCGAGAGAGGGTCCGTAAGACTAGTGCTGCCAAGAAGCATGATAGCATGCCTCCGAAGAAGACAAGCAAGGGCAGAGTTAGGAGCGAGAAAAGTGTTGCAAAGATGAACACAAAGAAGTAGCTTTATGCCTTGCTCGTGTACTGTCAATGGACAAGGTCTCTTCTTAAAAACCGATTTCAAGCGGGACCTAGTTGCGGGCGCCTCAAATACAAGACTCTCCAATCTCTCATCCGTACGACAGGCCCCCTAGGGTCCTAGTACTTGTCAACCACATTGCCGCATCTTACCCTTCACATCACGACGCGTCACAAAAAAGACAGAAGTTCACCCATGTTCTAGTTCTTGTGCGGGTTACACCGATCTGAGTCGGACGTTCGAGTGCTGTCCCGTGCAGACCTGAGAGTGGGAAGTCCCTCAGAATCAACAACTCCTGAGTATGATTTACTAGCTCCGACAAAGAAGAACCTAGTCTCCCGTAGACCCTTAGGCAGGGAGACAATCGTTCCTTCTATTAGAGGAAGATCCCGTGGTCCAGCTAAAAAAATGATGAACAATTCTTGGTCGCTCGTAGTATGAAATTCTCATTATAATTGATCTCTGGGATTTCTTGGTCCTCGAAGCTTGAGCTTGCGTTCTCAATCCGTTCTCGCCACAAACGCAAAGAATGACACTTCAAGAATCAACACATCATTTTGTATTCATGTCGTATGTCACCCCTTCTCAAGGAGTGGTAGGACTAACTAATGACTAACATAGATATTCGGGGGCACATGGGGAGCGACTTTTGTCGAAGCAGGAGAGGCCGATTTGTGAAAGTCCGCAGGAGCTCGGGCATGGTGCGAGACGAGGCTCTACCACCTTGTTTCTTTTTCATTTGTCAGGCGAGACCATGGAGAGAAGACATGACTGATATGATAGTTATTCCATTTCCTTACACCCCAGAAACCAAATTTAAAAGAAAGACAAACATTATTACCTCGATAACATGGCTCTCTAGGTTTTTCACAAAGGTATCGGTATCTACATGCTGACCTGTCAAACTCTAGACATGGCTGACGATGAGGCTGTCCCCGCTGGCGGAGACGGACGTGAGAACGGCGCCGTTCTGCCGGAGATTGATGAGGATAGCATTATCTGTGGTATATCTGCTGCCGCGGGAGTCAAAGGCAGTGGCGCCAGTGAACATGACCGTGCCAAAGTTCACGAAAGGAACAAGGACGCCCCACTTCGTATAGTCTTCGACGATCCACTCGGCGTTCTGCTGACACAGTGCATAAGGGGACGAGATACCCTGAATGACCACCAGGCCGGTCGTCAGATTCTCGACGACCACCGCGCCAGAAGTCGCGGAGTAAGCGATGACGATGAGCTTGATCTCCTCACCGGCGTTGATGGGAAAATTGACGAAATCCTGGGTGTAGTCGGGGTACCACTCGAACCAACCTGTGCGACGAACGGATGATGAATGATAGATACAAAATGATGGATAAATTTGGCTCACAATCGTACGAGACCTGACCGCCACTGATGGTGATATCAATGCCGGTCTGGAGGATCGCATGTTCGCATCTCCAACCATCAATGCCAACCCAAGCGGACGCGGAACCATCAGAGCCGGAGGGGATGGGGACGGTGAAGGTGCCAGTGACATTGGTGAAAGTGCTCTGTTCAACAAGATCGGGCACGATTACGGAACATGGGCCCGGGGATGATACTAACCATATTAGCCCTCGCGGCAACCCCAGCCCAATTTCTGCTGTACATTCTCATTGTGTTGAAGGTAGCACCGTCTGGCGCGTGATCAGTGGAATTGATCGGCATAGACTGGCGGTTCTCGCGGCGACGAGCAAGGCGAGCCTCCAGCCGAGCAGAAGAAGAAGGAATAGCCAGAACTATAGAGGCAAACAAGATGTTGACAAAAATAGCAAACTTGGAGACCATTGTTTAGAGCAACGAGAGGCTTGGACAGGGAACTTTAGATTGTCGATGCAACTGGAGCCTGAGGACGAAAACGTGCATACCTGGACCTTTTTATGCGTTCAACACCCATAGAGCATGATATTGAAGAGTTTATCACCGAGCATGTTCTCGATGGGGAAGTAGAGCATCATGATCCCTTCCCGGTGACAGTCATGCATGATTGATACAACATCATGATCGCGATGTCCACCATGTGCACACCTCATTTCCTCAGATTGATTTTCTAGCCCTCGTGGAAGAAAGCGAGAAAGAAGCCGAGGCATTGCGCCAATTAATTTGAGTGAAAGGAGCATTATTCCTTTCGTCAAGTTGCCCCAACACAACTTGAAAGGGACCAACCTACTTACATGGAACTGCAAAGACTCACCAAAGGCTTTAGCAAAGGAAATAGTACTGGTATCTATCATGACCGGCAATCACTGATGACATGGTGATCCTTCGTTACTATGCATGTAACGCGGCCAGGTGAGAGTTTGACAGTAACACTAGTACAGGTCGATTCGTTCCGACACTATCACGAAAACGCCGGTTGGTCCCGACGAATTCGAGAGGGATCATATTGATCTTATCACAAGTATTGATGTGCCATCTGCGGATAAGAAGTTCCTTTTCCCATCGCGACCATTGTCGCGGAGGGTCGCTGCCAGTACACCCGCTCGTGGTTACTGCTCGTGCCAAGTTACTGCCTTCTGTCAGGTAGTAAGTGAGTGGTAGATCTGAGCTGCCTCCACCGTCACAACTGAACCGGTTCCACCTGTGGTCGTCCACATTCAACGGGGGAGTTTCTGTTGCTCACTATCCCCTTTGTGCCATCTGCCGTGGGTCCCGCTCTGTGAAATTCCGCTTTCTGCTGGGCTTCTGCCAGTGATCCCATGCCATGTTGGGAAAGCGGAGCGCGTGATCGTGTCGTCGACAGTCGTGGGGATCGGAGCTGGTCTGGCGGTCTCACGCGTACGGTGGTCCGTGGCCCTGGGCACTGGGCAGTCTCCTAGTCAGAATTGTGTGTTGGAAGGATTGGTTGAAGGGACACGATGAGTTCACCAAATTGACTGGCCGCTGATTCAGAGGAATGGTGCTAATTATTGGAAGCAGTACTATGTTTAACTAAACGTACCGAAACTACACCGTGGGGTACCTCGGCTTTGTGTGGTTGGGAAAGGACAGACCAAAATAGGTCCCTTCATGAGAATGATAAATAAGTAGTTGGGGTTATTAGTTGTCGGAGTCAACCCGGGTTACTGAAGCTCTCTCGCGATGAAGTTTCTCAGTGGGCTTTCACTGGCCACTCTAAGCTATGCAGCGTCATTGCAGTCAGTTCTGGGCTCTGCACAGGACCATGGCCAACAAGTCTCCACCTACACTGCGTCGCCCTACGACGATGGGTTGTTCACACCCATTGAACATCTCAGTGCCCTTTCGGTCGAAACCTTTACCACCCTGAGCCACCCGTACTTCCCAAAACACAGCATGAGGATAAAGAAATCATCGCAGTTTTGTGATGGAACTGTAAAGTTAGTTGGTAATTCTGTACCCCGTCCAACTTCTGACACGTGTCCTGCTTACAGTGCTTACACGGGCTACGTCGACGTTGAAGCTCGACACATCTTCTTTTACTTTTTTGAGAGTCGCAATGATCCTGCAACGGACGACGTCATATTCTGGACCAACGGTGGTAGGTTTCTGTTGTTGGACATCACGAGTCTATGACAAAGTCGCCTTTGCAGGCCCGGGGTGCTCCTCTGGTTTAGGTCTCTTTATGGAACTCGGCCCTTGCAGAGCTCTTTCTGAAAATGGCACCACCTATCACCCCGAATCATGGAACAACAATGCGAACATCTTCTTTGTCGATCAGCCCATTGGCGTTGGCTTTTCGTATGCTGATTACGGCGAAGCTGTGGTAGGTAGCATTCCCTGTCGCATGAATCGCCAGCATAGCTCACCGTCCCATAGAGCACGACTGAGGAGGCTGCTAAAGACATTGCCGCATTCGTGTCCATTTTCTTTGAGAGCTTCAGCGCGTTCAAGGGTCGTGCTTTCCACATGGCGGGCGAGTCGTATGGTGTAAGTCCATGCAAACTATGTTATTTCGAAAAAACAGAAACACGGCTTGCTAGGGTCGCTACATCCCTGTCTTCGCCGCCGAAGTGTACGATCAAAATGCCAGACTGGTCGCGGCCGGGTTGACTCCCATTAACTTGCAGTCCATTATGATCGGTATGACGAAAATCCTCCACTTGAGCGACTGACCAACGCTGGAGGTCAGGGAATGGCATCACCGATTATTTCACCATGTCCGCGTCATATATCGACATGCAGTGTACCGCTGCCTCGGTGTTCCCGATCTCGAGCATCAGGTAAGTTGAATGCGACGTTACACAAAGCCATGACTTACAGGTAGCAATGTAGTTCGTGTGTGCGGATGAAGCAGGCTGTGAGTTTTCTTTTGCTTCTGGAGATTTTACTCGTTGATATTGGGTGTAGTTGCCTCGGTGCCAGAAATGGACTCTCGAGTCGTGTATCAACCAATATGATGCATTGAGTTGTGGTGCAGCTCGTGACTTTTGTGCAAACGAGCTTTCTGCTCCGTTTATGGCTACCGGTACTTCCAAAATGTGTGGACCACGCCGAGAGTTCTAACTGATACCTGCAGGGAAGAACCCATATGACATCAGCAAGCCATGTGAGGGCGAACCCAACGACCTCTGTTATCCTGTCACGAAGTAAGGAATATGTCTTTTGCCCGATGAGTTTTTATGAATGAGTTTCAGACACATCACAAACTATCTGGACCTTCCTTCCACCCGGACGCTGCTGGGTGTGGACCCATCCGTCGACGGAAATTTCAGCACCTGCAGCCATACTGTCTCTGGTGCATTCAACAACGCTCAGGACGGATACCACCAGACTTATACCCACGTTTCTGCACTCCTCGAGCGCGGCGTGCGCGCTCTGATCTATGTCGGAACGTATGACTGGATCTGTAACTGGATCGGTAACGAACGCTGGACACTCGAGATGCCCTGGACTGGACAGGAGGCATTTGTGAGCCAACCTTTGAGAGAATGGACGATCGATGGGCAGGTTGTCGGTCAGACGAGGAGTGCTAAGGGATTGACGTTTGCTACCATCGATGGGGCTGGGCATATGGTGGGTCGATCCTTGCATTCTGGGATATGATACTAACGAAAGCCCAGGTTCCGTATGATAAACCCAAGGAGGCACTGACTCTTGCACAGAGGTGGTTGGCGAGGCAGGAGCTATGAGGCCAGCGCCATTCCCTCCGGGCGCGTTACCGGATCTGACCAGGTATGACAACAGCGCGCAAACCAGTCGAATGGAAGTATACGTAATTCAATTGTGTATCGTTCAAGTTTCGTTGGAATCGTTATCTTCCCTGCTTTTTTCCATTGTCCCCGCACTCCGAATGAGGATAGTCTGCCACGAATAGTAACGCGGACCCAACAGAGGATTTAGACGTCGTGCCGTCTCCAACTTCATCGGAATAACTTCATGACGCTCAGGAGTTGGAATGGGTGCAGGATTATTGTTCCTGATGGCATTTATGCGGTATGTACATACTACCGTAGGGTCGACTCGATGATTAATGCGGTGGTCAGCTGTGGGTAACTACTTATAACGTGTAAACTCTGGCTAGTGCTTAACCCCTTGTAGCAAGCCTTGGCAGGCACTGTTCTCCATGATTTCAGGTTCACCTGTTAGCAGGCCTTTTCGAGGCTCTCTTGGCATTCGTTTGCTTAGCATAATTGAGAAAGCGGCGCGTACCAGGTTTCATACGGATTTCGTACTAACCCAAAGTTTTTTCAGGAACTGGCCCGGGTGATTTGAACCATATTGAATGCGGAATGGCTCAGGCTGGCCAGGAAACATCAATGAGGGAAGTGCTCGACTGCGTGTTCTGCTTGAGGCTCACCCTGTCGCGAACAGACTGTCCCAAGACAGTCAACATCGCATACATATCGTTAAATTCGGCTTGGAACGTTCCTCGAACCAAGCAGAGCGACATGAGATCAAGGAAAATTGTTCCTTGAATGCCAGTAAACCCAATGGAACTTTGGAAGACTTTGAGCTACATGGTACGTAAGATTGGAATGTTGCATAGCCCAATATTCCGCTCCGAGGGGTCTGTTCCGATCGAAATTCGGTACGCTATTAGCATGCTCGGTTGCGTATGTAATGAATTATTAATGACATGTCGCAGATAGGGCTCTGATGCATATGCGATCAACAGAACAATAAGGAGCAGTGTGCGTGCAGGTTCTTCTTCCACATTTCTTTATCATTCAGGATCATGTTTCTGAGTACGATCGGTCTGCTGTTGATGGATATTCTCGGCCACGCGTTATCGCAGTCACACTTGGGGATGATCGGGTGCCTTTGAGGAATGGCCCGTGATCTAGATCATCTAGTGCCATACGGCATGGAATTGCCTGGCATGTTCCTCTAGATGTGACTTTGGGACGTTCAGGTGCTGGCATGAAGGCTGGTTACAGGTCGTTCAAAATTGCTTTTATCTGAGATTCGTGTGTCTCAAGGATTACTAGAGTAGTTGACGTTCAAGTTGAATATCTCGAGTTTGCTTAGTAATTACCTTGTTTTTCAAGGTCACACCAGTTGAAATTAGCGGCTGTGCCGTCTCGAGATTTCACAATTTGTGGGAAATAAAGATGGCTGTGTCCAAGCTGTGTCACGGTTACACTGTATGTTTCCATATTTACAAGTCAGGGAAATCCGGGATTCTCCCGTGAGTGACCATGCACGCCGTTGACGTTCGCCCATCGGTCCAAGTCAATTTTCCTGGATGATCCTACTTTATACTAGATACTTTTCAAATACACTGGTATGTGCTACTACTGTCTTGTATTCTCTCGTATGTTTTGCCACCATTTGGTTGTTACACTGTCCAGATGGTTAAGCCGTTCGTCCTCCTCGCGTAGATGTTCGCTCGGATGTGTGGTAAATAACTTCTCGTCGAAATCTCGTAATATCCTTACTATACTGTCTCTTCCTCGACTCCGTGAGAGCGCGACATATGCATTGAATGGTGTGAGCTCGCCTGACGGCGGCCGGGTGAGCCTATGTCCACAATCAGTGGCGGTGCTTTGAATTTGAGGTTCGCTGGAATGGACGTCATGCGCAATGCCTGCACGGACTGCGTGCTTTGGTTCCCTGCGGGCGTGTCCTGCGCCCACTTGATCGCCGTTCTCCGTGAACTCTGCGTTGAAGACATCGTGATCTCGCACTCACGATCCGTCGAGTCACTGCGCGCCGAGGGCGTGGGGGTATCGTACAGCGCGTGTCGCGTCATCCCGTCGTATGAATGATCAGTATGTTGCAAGGAGGAGAACGGAAGACCATCGAGGTTGCCGACCATGCCACCGCCGACACCCATCCCCATCCCGCGTGGTAAACGACTAGAACCGGTGGACAGTCGACTGGTTGGACTGGCTAACCCGGCGGGAACTGCGCGCGCGCATGAGACTGCCGATAGTGCCAAAGGAACCACGGAGGGCGTCCATTCCTGGATCTTCCAGGCCTGCAATGTTCTTCTCTTCTTCGCCGAGATCAAGAGGGATTGTTGCGGGCGTCTCTGCGTGAGTTCGCGTGGCTTGGAGTAGCAAAGTCGATCGCCGGTCGAGCGATGTGAGCTTGACGGGGTCGATCTTAGACATTTGAAGGATGATGATGCCGATACATATTATCGTTGTGGTGAGGGAGCGCCGAGAGTGCTGTGTGTCGCCGACATCGGCGTGGTGCGTGAGGGTGCAATTAGGCAACCATCACGTGAGCGGTCACGTGTTGGTGTTTCGTGGGTACGCAAGCAAGATGATGTATTTAAAGTTCACGCTCAACCAGACAAACAAGGTTTCTGCCGGCGAAGCGCGGCGCTATCCAAGTCCACTCATAGCGCTGGAGGTAACTTACCATGAGTCTCGCTACCCTTCTGCTGGGATCCAAGTCATCTGGAAAGAAGAAGGCCATAGACACTGAGCTCGACGCGCTATTTCATTCCCAAGTAAGCATTCTTTGGCGTTCTCCCAAGCTCATTCTCCTAATCATTACGCCCCACCATAGACAGCAGAGGAGCGTCCAGAGCCCGCCTCCAACGACAGCCCTGTAGAAAAGAGGAAGAAACGAAGATCCGATGTGCATGCTTCCGAACCGCATAAGAAACGTTCCAAACGTTCCCTACCTAACGCCCCCTCATCGTCCGCCTCTCCACCTGGGAAACAGAAGAAAAACTTAGAAAAACGCTTCCTGATTGCCTCGACACCTACATCAGAACAAGGACCCTCCGATCCAGAGCGGCCAGAAAGCTCAAAGAACGTTTCCCCAAACTCGGAAAGCTCGGACGAGGATGAAAACCAGGATTCATCTGCCTTGGTCCATGAAACCATTCTAAAGGAGAAACCGAGCAAGCCGGCGACCAGAAAGGAAAAGCATGTGCCGTCGGATGAAACGAAAGAACGACGTGATGCGCGCACGATATTCATCGGAAATCTCGCACCCGAGGTTGCAGTACAGCGTGTAAGTGAGAGAGGAAGCGTTTCTGACGTTTTGTTCACGACGTCCCCCTATTTAGCCCTTGCAAAAGCAGCTACATCGACATGTTCTCTTTTTTGTCCCAACGGCCAAAATCGAATCCACGCGCTTCCGTTCGGTCGCATTCCAAACTCCCACATCGAAACTCCCGGAAACCAGCGACGAAGTGAAGAAGGACCAGCAGCCCCGGAAACACGAACGAGACCGCGCTTCATTGTGGCGCGATGCACACAGTGCAGACGCGTCCAAGACGGATGAAAAGAAATTCCTTACACCCAGTCAAAAAAAGAAGATCGCGTTTATCAACAAGGATATTCACTCGGATGCAGATTCTGTACACGCCTACATTGTCTTTGCTCACCCCCCACCTGCTCACTTGAGACCAGCGAACTTGCCCCCTCTATCCCCCGTCATGGATCCCTTCGAGGCCACGCGTCTAGCCATTGAAAAGTGTAGTGGCACGATGTTTCTGGATCGTATGCTTCGAGTTGATGCGATCGTAAAAAAATCGACAACTGAGAGCTTATCGAAGAGTTTACTGCCGAACTCGGTTGTTGGAGACCCTAAGCTCACCATCTTTGTTGGTAATCTCGATTTTGCAAGCAAAGAGGAAGATTTGCGAGCTTTCTTCGAAGGCGTCGTAAGCGAGGAGCGAGGGCCTCCTGCCTCGGAAGGATTGCAAGATGAAAACAAGCAAAAGAGTTGGGTTACCCGCGTGCGCATAATTCGTGACAAGGACACGCAGCTCGGCAAAGGCTTCGCATATGTGCAATTCTATGTTCGTATACTTTTCGTTGTGATCGGGATAACGGCTCGTTGAAACAACTGTGCCTTTAGGACCGGACGTGTGTCGACGAAATCCTTGCGTTCGAACATGAGAAGCTCAAGTTCGCGAATCGGAAATTGCGCATCCAACGGTGTAAAACGATACTGGGCACCTCCTCTGTCAAGAATACCTCTCCCAAACCAGCTAGGAAATCCGATCGCACCCTGGTACCGCCTGTTCCGAAGGGAGACCCGTCTCTTGGGGAGAAACTGGCCAAATTTACCAAGGATGAGAGAAAACGTGTCAAGGGAGCAGATGCCGACCGTGTCGCTCGACGGATGGCTAAGAAAAAGGCCAGGATGGCGCTGGCCAAACAAGGCCTGCCTGTGCAGAACAAACAACGAGAGAGGGTCCGTAAGACTGGTGCTGCCAAGAAGCATGATAGCATGCCTCCGAAGAAGACAAGCAAGGGTAGAGTGAGGAGCGAAAAAAGTGTCGCAAAGATGAACACAAAGAAGTAGCTTTATGCCTTGCTCGTGTACTGTCAATGGACAAGGTCTCTTCTTAAAAACCGATTGCAAGCGGGACCTAGTTGCGGGCGCCTCAAATACAAGACTCTCCGATCATCTGCCCGTTCATCTCACTTGATCTCACAGCTACGCACTCCTTCACTCTCATCCGTACGACAGACCCCAGGGTCCTAGTACTTGTCAACCACATTGCCGCATCTTACGCTTCACATCACGACGCGCCACAAAAAAGACAGAAGTTCACCCATATTTCAGCTCTTGTGCGGGTTACATCGACCTGAGTCGGACGTTCGAGTGCCGTTCCGTGCAGACCTGAGAGTGGGACGTCCCTCCGAATCAACAACTCCTGAGTATGATCTACTAGCTCCGACAAAGAAGATCCTAGTCTCCCGTCGGCAGACCCTTAGGCAGGGAGACAGTCGTTCCTTCCATTAGAAGAAGATCCCGTGGTCCAGCTAAAAAAAATGATGAGCAATTCTTGGTCGCTCGTAGTATGAAATTTTCATTATAATTGATCTCTGGGATTTCTTGGTCCTTGAGCTTGCGTTCTCAATCCGTTCTCGCCACAAACGCAAAGAATGACACTTTGATCAAGAATCAACACATCATTTTGTATTCATGTCGTATGTTACCCCTTCTCAAGGAATGGTAGGACTGACTAATGACTGACATAGATATTTGGCTTACGTTCACTCAGGCTACAGCTATAGAATGATGCGTTCTTGCAAACTATGGTGGCCCATTCAGATGGGGAGCGAGTTTTGTCGAAGCAGAAGGGGCTGGTTTCTGGAAGTCCGCAGGAGCTCGGGCATGGTGCGAGACTGTCTACCACCTTGTTTCTTTTTCATTTGTCAGACGAGACCATGGAGATGATGATTATTACATTTCCTTACACCCCAGAAACCAAAGTTAACAGAAAGACAAACTTATTTACCTCGGTAACACGGCTCCCTAGGTTCTTCACAAAGGTATCGGTATCTACATGCTGACCTGTCAAACTGTCTAGACATGGCTGACGATGAGGCTGTCCCCGCTGGCGGAGACAGACGTGAGAACGGCGCCGTTCTGCCGGAGATTGATGAGGATAGCATTATCTGTGGTATATCTGCTGCCGCGGGAGTCAAAGGCAGTGGCGCCAGTGAACATGACCGTG
>JBBPOJ010001842.1:0-11165 GCA_038091395.1 Leccinum rimulosum
CATCCTGTGCCGTCGTCGTCGTCGCTTTGTACATAGCACAAACGTCATTCACCGTACGAAATCGCAAGAGGGTGCTTAATAATTCAACAACGTCCGTCGAAACGTCGTGGCTGGCAGGGAGTACTTCAATTTAGGGGATTGATGATTAATTCATCCCACAAGAATCCGCAATTACATAATTGTAGCTGAGTCAACCCGCAAGAATTTATATAATTGTAGCTGAGTCAGCGGGGGTATACGGCGGGATTGATTGTACGGTGCCTGGCCGATCGTGCACGACAAAACCCTCCCCACTATCGTGGGAGTCGGGGATGTAGTTTCAACTTCAAGTACTGTACCCGGATTCCTGCTGTAAGAAAACAATTGTAAACAAGCACAGCCACAGGGGCTCGAACGGTTTATGAGTTGTTGGTATTACGTACTTTGAAATCTCGATCGGAGTGTGAAGTTTGAACCAGGATGCCTCGTGAACTTCGTCCAAGAAAGTCACGCCCAAGTTATGCGCTCCTCGCAGATCAAGGGATTGAAGACCACGAAAATACGGCAGATCTGCCATCAGGACCCCCGGTGGACGACGAGAGCAACAGCGGAAGTGAATTCGAGCCAGAAAAGAAGGCCGGAGGCTCAATGAAAGTGCCATCAGGTGGCGAAGACGAGAATGCTACTGATATGGACTCCCGAGATATAGAATCCGAGGTAGCAGAAACGGCGAAACGCGGCCCCAAGAGAGCATCTACTGCTCGCCGTGCGCAAAAGCCTCGAGCCTCCAACGCTAGCACGACTGCAGAACCGGATGGCTTGGCTATGCTCACATCCCTGAAATCGCGGAAAGAACAGTCACGCAGGCTTCCTCCCAGGGTGAAGCAGGCCGTTGACGTTCCGTCACCCTCTGTACTATCTACCCCGACTTCAGCGGTACCTCGAGCAGCCAAGATGTATGCGTTGCCAAATCCAAGTGCACATCATCGACACCGAGCAGTACCCGTGTTCTTTAGGAAGGAAATGGTCGAGCGACTTGATGAATCTCCGTCATTATTCAAGGAGCCCTGTATCGTCCCGACGAACAGCATGACCGCCGATTCATCTCTCACAGGCAGGGTTAGCAAAGCTTGGGGCTTCAACGTCGGGGCCGGTCCTGTCTGGCAAATTATGGAGGATAGGTCTTGTTACAAAGAGAGCATCTCTTCAGGTAGTGGCTCCGAGAAAGAGTCTTCACGTCGTCCCAAGGTATACAAGAACGTATCCGTCCGACCTGGCCTGGAAGTGCTAAGCAATCTGTGTGTGTGACATATGACTAGCTTCGTGATCTGTGCTCAAGCCTTTCTAGAGATGCTCTAAAGTATTTGCCTACAGATACCGTCACGACGGAAGGTGGAGAATTGAGGTCACCACCCCAAGTCAACTGCTACATTGGCCCGCATGATGGACAGACGCGTGTCGCCTTCAATATGTTCGACAGCGTCGCTACTTGTACGTGTTTTATGCTTCATCCTTTTGTCGACAATCACACAAAGACTCCCGAAGCCGAGTATTTCGAGGACGGTACGGGATACGTCTTTTTTGCAGGTTCGCCGGTGTGGGGAATGGATTGGTGTCCCACACACCAGGCCGATCGTCCCAGTAAGAATCCCATCTCTCATCACTTTATGGCGCAGGCTAAGGGCAGTCAGCTCGGCGGTTCAGACATTATTTAGCTGTCGCGCCTTTTCCGTCGCGCTCGCATGCGCCGAGTATCGGTGTCAAAGTTTCTCGTCCCTCACCCGCCTGCGTCCAAATATGGACCCTGAAGCCTAAGCCCCAAGACGTGAATGCGATGGACGGAGACCATTCTCGCAATGAACCGGCAGAAGTTCGTTGTGAAATGGTGTTGTGCCTGGACAACGGGCCAGCTCTAGAAATCAAGTGGTGTCCTTTGCCCGCTCATGACCCAGTCTGTCCTCCTCTTTAACGATGTAACGCGAACTAAAGTGATGGGAAGTGGGATAGTGGACAAGCCAGAAAACCTCAAAAAATAGGCGTATTGGCCGGAACTTTTGAGGACGGCTCACTCTCGATATACATTGTTCCAGATCCCGAGGACGTGAGATCCCCGGAACACAATGCAGGTCTGCCTGTATTTGGTGGGCACCTTTCCGTCATCGTTAAAAAAAGCTTATCTTGTCCAGTTAGGTTGCCCGAGCCAGCCACGCGCATTGAACATGATGGAGCATCATGTTGGTCCCTTGATTGGGCAAACAGCGAAGTCCTAGCTGTGGGTCTTACGAACGGTGAGATCCATTGAATGACACGTCGAGTACACAGACTGAAGCATCTCAAGGGTTTATTGCTATCTACAACGTCAAACACGCATTGGAAAACAGCGAAGCTCTTGGTAAGTCACCAGGTCCGGTGTAATGTCCCCCTCGACGCTTGTTTGATACTGCCCAGATGTCTTTCCGACACACTTCATCGCTGTACATCAGTCTGCCATTCGCGCACTCGCATGGATTCGCGTGCCGCCTACAGATGGGTCCGGCGTATCCAACCCATCCGAGGACCCGACGATCATTGCGAGCGGCGGTTACGACGGTGTAGAATGTCTTACGGATATCCGGGACCCACATGGAAACGTTGTCAACAGAACCAGAGGCACGTTCATTTGCATCAGCCATCTCGCGACCCCAGTTCGAACGGAATTGTGAACAGACGTCATCAACAGTGCGACTTATTCAGCGTTCTCGACGGGCCCGATTATGATCGACCACGATAATACCGTCAAGTCGTATTCCGTGTCGCCGAGTATGCTCGGGCGTGGACATATCTTGATGGAGCCCGATGGACCTATTTGGGTTGGTTGGATTATTTTTACTCTCACATGAAATACACCGAATAACTCGTGAATAGAGCGTGAGCACATCGGAATACCATCCACAACTCGCCGTTGGATCGGCGGATGGGTCGTGCACCACCACAAACACGCTCAAATCTACGCGAAGAGGTGGAACCGTGGTTCGTTTGCTTTCTCGAGCTAGAGCTGGAAAGCTCGCACGCTGACTGGGCGTCCTTTCAGCCGTTCCTCATACACAAAATATATCAGCTTGATTACAGCCGAAAGACTGGAGAATACCGCATGCTCGAACACTTCATTCCGCAGGTCAGTCCACGGCGCGCTTGTTTCTTTTTTGGCAAACGCTGAGCCGAGACGTACTCAGGAAACCCAGGAAAGGTCGACGAATGTAAAAAGCCAGACTTCCGGGAAGGAAAATGCGGAAGCCAGTGGTCGGAGCACCAGCATTGGTGTTTGGCCGCCCGAGATAGGCGTGCAGCGTGTGGCATGGAACAATGGAAATGGCCTCGGGGGTGCATCACTGTTGGCGTCCGCGACCGGGTCGGGCCTTTGTAGAGTGGACTGGTTGGTGGGGAGATGGATCAAGGACAAGACACCGTATGTGAGCGTGGCGAAGATGAGAAAAGAAATTGAAGGAGCATCGGACGAGTCAGACGAGGAAGCGTAGTCATTGTAGTCGTCTAGATGACTAGGAAGTCATTTAACCTAGCTAGTACCTATGATACATGTCGTCAGCGTACGGGACGATACGAGGTAGACGATGTGGGCTCACACAAAAGCTATAGAATAGAAGAGAAGAAAATGCGCACGGCAAACGGGGTCCATTACTTTGACTTGAACATGTTGCTATCTTTCAACATTTGACGATGCTGCAGTCTCAGACGCCGTTTCTCCGCCTTTCCACCTTGTCCGTCCTCCTGGAGCACCTTGGGTTTCGTGAGGTCCCAGAGCCATGCGGGGTATTCCTCGTCCGGTTTTGCGAGGATGGGTGGCTCGCCTTTAAGATAGTTGAGACCGGTCATCACGGTGCCGGCTGGACATAACGACGCGACATCTTGTGTGGAGAGAAAAGGAGAGGGAAAAATAGAGAAAAGGAACGTTGAGCATTACAATGACTATGACGTCGACATGGCAGGCGTTGTGGAACGTACTTTTGGTGGACTCGGAGGACGCGGCTTTCTGCGGTTGGCTCGAGCTGCTAGGCGTTGAAGCGTACGCGCGAACTGTCCGAAGATAAAATGGTTGCCGGAAAGTCGTTCGGGCGAGCGGAAGCATATTGTCGAGCCTGAGGACTCCGAGGAACTTCAATGGTAACAACTAACCCTGTTTTAGCTAATATGTACTACTTCAAGTTCACCTCCAACCACACACTGCACACTGGCATAAATTCGTTTACTGCAACTCAAGCTTATAAACGTGCGTACTATCGAATGCACATTTGCACTTGGACTCCCTGTCACTCAGGTCCGGGACAATTCAGTTTTCCCGCACGAAAGTCAGACGAGCGCAACGTTCGCTCACTGAGATGACTGAACCCTTGGCGCCACGCATTGTCTGCGTGTGTGGCAAGGGCCGGTCGTTTGCTTGGTACTGCACCAATCTCAATTGATCACTTGATATTTCTTGGCGAGTGTCAAGCCCAACAGGTCACGGTCAAGCCCAGTAGTCTCGAAACCCGCAGTTCTGTTTTAGGAAGCGCATGGGCTGACATCTGACCCGATGCAAATGCTTCCTAGAATCGGAAGATCCTGATCCTGAGGTAACTGAGCTCAGGGAAACACCACAAAACGGATGGTGACGAGACTACAAACCCAGAATCTCAAGCAAAGTGACAAGCAAGGTCAAGCATGAAAATGGTCATTGGCTGTAACATTCCGCCCACGTACAAACTACACGACATACTACATATCAAGTGAACTCGAGTCCGGGTCCAGTTGAACCTACATTTGAGATCAAACAGGTCATGTTTCAAATAGTTCGTGCGTACTTGTTTGCTGATACGGTCGGCCTAGTGACAGGCTGTCATTGACAGTTTTAGATGGCAAAAGAAACAGGTATAAGCTCGTTAGAGTCATTCGGCGATTCAGGTCTCTCTCTGCATTCCAAGTCCAGACTTTGAGCACGTCTCATCCCTCCACCCTCATCTGATCATGTACTTCATTAGGGTTATCATCGCTGTAGCAGCTGTCGCTTCGCTGACGTCTGCGATGCCCAGTGGCAACTCAACGGCTGCCAGTGTACGTTCTTCCATTTCTTCGGGAAGTAAGCAACGATCGTTTCTCCATCATAGGACTCGAGAAAAAAGAGAGACAACTGCAATAACACCATGGGAAACTGTTTCCAAAATGGTAAGCACACCTTCAAGTTGTCCTCGCCGAGCGGCATGTTAGGATGCATATTTCTACATTATGCCACAGGCTGTGGAGGCACGTTTGACGGTGGGGATTCCACAGTAGGGACATGCCAAACTGGGTGGTACGCCGGTTGTCCATGCGCCAAATGCGGAGGCGGCGTCGGTTACACTGGCAGTTGCTCGCAGAATGGCTGCGCGGGGGCCTATAAATGCAACAAAGACAAAAATGGCAAATGCATACCTATCACGCAATACGATGATAAGTACTGCACTGCTGGACAGTTCCAGGGTTGTGTCTGCATATAGGGATCGTCGCTGTCGACTCTCGAGGCTCCAAGTCTTATTTCTGAACTTTCAGTTTCGAACGTAACAATATTATCCTTCACACCGCTCATTTTTCTTCTGTCGCCCTTCTATGCTTTGCAGCAATCTTGGTAAATGTAAGCTTTTCTTTGAAAATTTTCTGTGTTGTGCACGACTAGCCTGAGATGGTACCGACGCACACGCCAGGAGGAGACTGAACCGCTCGCGAATTGTCTGCGTTGCGCAGGGGTTGGTCGTTCGCTTGGTACTCCGATTGCTATTTCTTGACGTGTCGAGTGAATCAATCCAAGCCAAGAACCTGAAGCAAGGTCACAAAGGAGGTCAAGCACGAGAAAGGTTCTAGGCTGTAACATTCCGCCCGTGTGCAAACTCGAGCTGTGTTTCTCCGACACACTGTGTCCAGTTGAAACTACGTTCAAGATCGAACAAATCATGTTTCAGAAGCTGTATCAAGTTCATCATGTGCACTTGGTCGCCTGTCGGCCTAGTGACAGGCTATCATTGACAGTTCTAGATGGCAAAAGGGAACAGATATAAACTCGTTAGAGTCACTCGACGATTTCAACCCCGTCTCTCAAATCTCTGCATTCCATTCAAGTCCAGACTTCGAGCACGTCTCATACCTCCACACCCTCATCTAATCATGTACTTCGCTAGAGTTTTCATCGCTGTAGCAGGTGTCGCTTCGCTGACGTCTGCGATGCCCAGTGGTAACCTAACGTCTAGAGTACGTTCTACTTTCTTCCATTTCCTCGGAAAGTAAGAAACGATCATTTCTCCGTCATATAGGCCCCGTCCAACTGCGGTAATAACGTAGGGAATTGTTTCCAAAACGGTAAGCACACACTTTGTCTTCATCTCGAGCAACATGCATATTTCTACACCACAGGCTGTGGAGCCACGTTTGCCCAAACAAGGGACATACAAGGGACATGCCAAACTGGGCAGTACGTTGGTTGTCCATGCAATAGGTGCGGAGGCGGCGTCGGTTACACCGGCAATTGCGATGACAACGGCTGCATGGGGGGCCATATATGCGCTTCACAAAATAGACTTGGCGAGTGTTCATGGACAAAACAGGCGTACTGCGTTGATGGACAGTACAATGGTTGTCCCTGTAACACGATAGACTAGATGCGGAGAGGTACCGCAAGCGGCATTAGTGATCGTCAGAGCCACACGAAGTTCAAGTCGCTGGTCATCTTATTTCTGCACTTTCAGTATACACCTACTCTATTTTTCATGGGATTTCTTTTCTCCACTGTTAGTCTACTCTCCCGTAAAGGTTTCTTGATTGGAATGTAACATGCGTCGGAAACTCGAAGCCTCCCCCGACAATAGTAGCTTCGGTTCACTCAATTAGAAGGCTGTCGGGGCTTGGGACTGTGCCGGGAAGTCGCCTCCGACGATTGCCCGGGCCACTGGCCACTGAGAATGAAACACTAGACATCAAGTATGGGTTTGCTAAAGAAGGGCTGTTCCGTACATGTTGAGTGGATAGTGATAGGAAGTAGTGGACCACGTTGATGATACATCCTGACAATGTTTCTGTTGATTTGGGATACAACTGATTCTGGCGAGTTTGATGAAGGCTGTGAGATAGAAAGTTGAGAGAATCGTTTGATTGGCAAGAGTAGAGATTTAAAAATCGGGAATTCTGCCAGTGGGAGAGATGGAACCGTACTGGACCAGTTATACGTGGTTGGCGAGAAGTCACCCAACAGGGTCGGGTCCTGGTATATCCGGCAGATGAATTAGGGGAGATTGGCGAGTCCACCTCCGAAGGCAGACCATTTTCGGTAGCAATAGGCATCTAAGAGGGCCCATTTCCTATGTTGATATAAATCCTCTCTTAGATGCTGCCTCAGGTGGAGTACTTCACCTGAAATCACAGCTGCACCCCGCTCGTGCCTCTTTGGGACCTAGTTATATTCGCTCATTGAGGTGACTGAACCCCTGGAGAACTGTCTGCGTGTCCGGTCGTTCGTTTTGTGCTACACCAATTTCAGTCAATCACTTGATATTTCTTGGCATCTGTAACATTCCGCCCACATACAAACCGACATGATACATATCCTCATATCAAGTAAACTTGAGTCCGGGTCCAGTTGTACAGACAAGTCAGGTTTCAGATACTAGTCCATGTGCACTTGTTCGCTGATACGGTCGGCCTAGTAACAGGCTGTCATTGATGAATTATAAATGGCAAAATAAACAGATATGAGTTAGAGTCACTCGGCGATTGCACGTCTCTCTCTGCATTCTCCAGACTTCGAGCCCGTCTCATACCCCCACCCTCATCTGTCCGACCATGTACTTCGGCAGGGTTTTCATCGCTGTAGCAGCTGTCGCTTCGCTGACGTCTGCGATGCCCAGTGGCAACTCAACGGCTGCCAGTGTATGTTCTTCCATTTCCTCGGTAAGTAAGCAACGATCGTTTCTCCATCATAGGACCCGAGAAAAAAGAGGGACAAGTGCAATTACACCTTGGGAGACTGTTTCCAAAATGGTGAGCACATACCTTGTCCTCGAGCGGCATGTTAGGATGCATATTTCTACATTGTACAGGCTGTGGAGGTACGTTCGCCAATCCGGATGATACAGTAGGGATATGCCAAACTGGGTGGTACACCGGTTGTCTATGCGGCAAGTGCGGAGGCGGCGTCGATTTCTATGGCAGTTGCTCGCAAAGTGGCTGCGCTGGGGCTTATAAATGTACAAAAGACACACAGGGCAAATGCGTGCCCATCACATCAGATGATGAGCCGTACTGTACTGCTGGACAGTTCCAGGGTTGTATCTGCAAAATGCCATGATGCGGAGAGGCACCACAAGCGGCATTAGGGATCGTCGCAGTCGAGGCTCCAAGTCGTATTTCTGCACTTTCACTCCACGCTACTTCTTTTCTGACTGTTAGTCTACTCTCGCGTAATGTTCTCTTGATTGAAACATAAGATGCGTCGGAAACCAGAAGTTTCCCCCGACAAAAGATGGCTTCGACTCACCAAATTACTGCTGTCAGGGGCTTGGGGCTTGTGCCAGGAAGTCTTATCTCTGATTGCCCGGGCTAGCTGAGAATGAATCACTAGACATTGAGTGAAAAGTAATGGGAGTACTGGACCATGTTGATGATACATCCTGACGATTTTTTTGTTGATTCGGGATACAACTAATTCCGGCGGGGTTAACTGGAGTCTGGCCAGATATACAAAGCTAGAAGA
Source organism: Leccinum rimulosum (assembly GCA_038091395.1). Lineage (NCBI taxonomy): Eukaryota > Fungi > Basidiomycota > Agaricomycetes > Boletales > Boletaceae > Leccinum > Leccinum rimulosum. The sequence continues at coordinate 8,726 of JBBPOJ010001842.1, forward strand.
GAGAATCAATTGATTGGCGAGAGTAGAGATTACAATCAAGAATCGAGAATTCCGAAAGAGATGAAACCGCTTCCAGTTATACTTAGCGAGCAGTTACCCAACAGGGTCGGGTCCTCTGGTAGAAAGTAGAAAATTCCACAGCGAGACAATTTTATCAGGGACATCCAGGAAATAACAGTCTGGGGGCACCGCGTCATGCGCGGCACGGTCGTCGCCTGCATTCATCCGTACTTTATCGTCCTTAGCTCTTGCTGTCATCTACACCCGACGTGCTCGCGAGCAAGGGCAATGATGATTGGAGATGGCGCACATGCGCATTGCAAGCAGGACGGACTAAGACGATGGCGGGGTGCAATGCGCGTGAGTACGACGGCGAGGACGAGAGAGAGCGACAGAAAATGAGGTAGAGGGCAGGCAAGGGTGGGGGTGACGACGCGCGGCGACCGTCGTGCACTGTCGGCGGAACGAAAGGGCGTGGCAGTCGCCGCACGCCGTCCTCAATGCGGTGAAGCAGGCGACGACGGGGTGAGGTAGAGAGGGTGAGAACGAGGGTAGGGGCAACATGCCACGTGCGTGTGCATCATGTGCGAGATCGATCCGAGGCCGCGACGAGCACATTCAAGGGGCGGATCGTCGACACCAGCAGGCGGCGGTCAAGCCTGAGGCAACTCAGGAGGCACGCTGAATGTTGATAGCATGATGACGGTCAGACGTGCCAACTCTCGTGCCCCCGTGCCGTGTTGCAGCCTCTCCAGACCAGGACCTCTGAGACTGGTCCAGGAGCCATGCGAGGTATTCCTCGTTCGGTTTTGCGAGGATCATGGGCGTTGACACATACCAACGAGCCGTCCGAATGGAAAACAAGTAAAGTCGTTAGGGCGAGCGGAAGTAACCAACTTGGGGCATAGTCATGGTAGTAACAACTCCCGGGTATTCTGAGGAGCTACTAATAGTCATAATCACGTGCTGCATTAGCGTTAGTTCATTTTGTTCACAGTACACACGGACACTTCAGTCTCGTTTGCCACGACGATTGAGGTGAGCCGCCTAGCTACGATACACTAGTAACCACGAACGCGGAGGTATAGTCTTTTTGTTTCGTCCAGGTAAATACCTCAACAGAGTATCTTTGTTTCGTCCAGCCCTGACCACGCCCGACGCGTATCACTAGGTATAAGGCTATAAGCTTAAGTTTCAGTAATGACGAGAGTATCGAATGTACATTTGCCTAGGTCCGGTCAATTCAGTTCTCCCGTACGAAAGTCAGACGAGTTACCAAACCTCTAGCTCAGCTATGCGAACAGCGATTTCGGACCTACCAGCGACGCTCGCTCAAATGATAGGGTACTAGCGGGTCGCGCTCGATCCAGGAGTCATCACTCGAGGCGCGCTAAGTGATATTTACATACTTCATCCTACGTTGTACAGATATCTGGTCAGAGGGCTTCTCAGGTGATCATTTTTTTAATCTTCAGGCTGATGCTCCAAGTGTTGATCCTCGCGTTCTAACGTTTTATGCTGTGATATATCATTGTTAGGACCATTCCTAGCCTACTCCACTGTTCTCCACATCAGATGTTCCTCAAGCGTCGGTCGCATCCCTCGAATGTAAATGTAACAATATTATCGTCACACCGCACCCATTTTCTTCTGTCGCACTTCTATGCTTTGCAGCAATCTTGGTAAATGTAAGCTTTTCTTTGAAAATTTTCTGCGTTGTGCACGACTAGATGATACCGACGCACACGCCAGGAGGAGACTGAACCGCTCGCGAATTGTCTGCGTTGTGCAGGGGTTGGTCGTTCGCTTGGTACTCCGATTGCTATTTCTTGGCGTGTCGAGTGAAAAGGAGGTCAAGCACGAGAAAGGTCCTTGGCTGTAACATTCCGTCCGTGTGCAAACTCGAGCTGTGTTTCTCCGACACACTGGGTCCACTTGAAACTACGTTCAAGATCGAACAAATCATGTTTCAGAAGCTGTATCAAGTTCATCATGTGCACTTGGTCGCCTGTCGGCCTAGTACAGGCTATCATTGACAGTTCTAGATGGCAAAAGGGAACAGATATAAACTCGTTAGAGTCAATCGACGATTTCAACCCCGTCTCTCAAATCTCTGCATTCCATTCCAAGTTCAGACTTCGAGCACGTCTCATACCTCCACACCCTCATCTAATCATGTACTTCGCTAGAGTTTTCATCGCTGTAGCAGCTGTCGCTTCGCTGACGTCTGCGATGCCCAGTGGTAACCTAATGTCTAGAGTACGTTCTACTTTCTTCCACTTCCTCGGAAAGTAAGAAACGATCGTTTCTCCATCATATAGGACCCGGACATGCCGTCCAACTGCGGCAATAACGTAGGGAATTGTTTCCAAAACGGTAAGCACACACTTTGTCTTCATCTCGAGCGACATGCATATTTCTACACCACAGGCTGTGGAGC
>JBBPOJ010001843.1:0-11164 GCA_038091395.1 Leccinum rimulosum
ACTGTTTTCCTTGTCTTCCGGCGGCGACATCCACTGTGTCGATGTGCGTACAGGGACGACACTCTCCAGATGGAACATCAATAACGACGAAGGCATTGCCAATTATATAGCATTGTCATGCGATGACAGGTTGATCGCAACCTCCGGAAATTCGTCGTTCTCTCTCTGGGACGTTACCACTCACAAGAACCTCGAGGTCATCGAACACAGCTTCAGTTCCACTGCACCCATGGCCATATCGTCCAACTACGACATCGCGGTCGCTTCAAACAAGAAAATCATCATGCAGCGTCTTCCCCACATCCCGCTCCCAGACGACCCCATTGTGAGTTTCAAAACTTGGATCATATCACGTCCTTGTCTCTTTACATCAAACAGATGATGTCCTCGGAACCAGAACCACTGAAACCTGTGGACAATGGAGACACGGTGAAGGTCCTACATGAGAAGATTGTTCGTCAAGGTGTGCTTAATAACTGATTGCGCACCGTGCTATTGTTCACTTCCATCAGAAACCAGCATTGCCAGTCTCGAGAAACCTATTCAAGAACTCCTCGACCCGCTCGCCGCATCAGACGAGGAAAGACACAACCTCGGCACAAACAACCCTCTTCAAGCCCGACAAGAAAGCCTATTACGTGCGTTCTCTCAGCTTTAATTCACACACGTCGTTAACAGTCGCCTAGCCTATGGAGCAGAGAATCAATTGGACGAGACCGTGAGGGATGTAGCGAATCAGGAGAAAGCACACCCTGATGCTGAGCTTGCTGAGTCGAAGGCGGAGAAAGGCAAGGTTGAGCAGACGATGCAGTCCGAGAAGAAGAAACGCTCAAGTGCGCTCGGTCCATTTTTATTTGTTACCATCCTTATTCTGTCGTGTATCTTGCTATCTTGTATTGTACTTGTATCACTTCGCCGCCCCAAGCCACGACTGTTACACGTTACGTAGTCCCGCGGTAGTTGCATCCAGGAAAACTACACGAGTCTTATACATTCAGTTCGAAAACTTGACCCGCGCCGGGGGACTTGCAGCCGTTAAGAGGGAAGCTGTTGGCAAGCGGTCGATAGACAGGTGGTTGAAGGTGCATGTATGGCGTTGAAAAGCAAGAGACTTGAACCGATCCGAGCCGGTCCGAGAAGTTACCTTCGTTCTCGTAAGTTGGACTCCGTCGTCTGATTCATGCCTCCTCCTCATCGTCCACGACCGCCCTGCGTCGTATGTCGCCACGAAGCACCCAAATACGCGTGCGCGTCTTGTAGAGCCAACTAGTAAGATTTATTGTGCGGTCCTACTAAGGTTCTCACCTGTTGAAAAAAAAGTTGCACCGTCGCGTGTTACAAACAACACCGAGGTAAGTAGTGTCCCGCAGGTCTTTCGGCGGGGTCGTTCTGACTGTCGTTGTATGCACGCAGAGACGTGTTCTGCTCCCACTAACGCGGCCCCGGTCACGGATGCGAGCGGAGGTACGCCCCACTCCTTTTGTCTGCCAGCACTGATGCAACACCCATCGCACTGGCAGACAACCTCAAATCAAACACCGAGTCCAACGACCCAGAGCCTCTCCAAGACCCGACCCCGCTCCGCCCTCTGACCTCCCTCAAATGGCCATACGTCCCCGACACCTCCGCCTACCCCGACCCGCTCACACGGGACGACCCTAAACCACTCCAGCTGCATCAGTACGAAGCTATCGGTGCGTTCCTTTTTCTTCATTTCAACACGCATATATGCACACATGACATGGCCCCACTATCACCAGCCACCTCCCCGACGATCCGCACGCTCCTCACATCACACCCCCGCCTCCGCACGCTCCTCACGTCCATCGATGGCCTCCGCGGCCCAGACCGCGAACGCGCTCTTCGGCGCGCGCTTGGCGTCGGTAACGAGGACGGTAAGAGTAGCCACCTTGAGAACACCAACGCCAACGCCAACACCGCGCCCCCGGAAGCAGACACGGACACACGCGCGTTCCGGGAACTCGCAGAGGCTATCGAGGGTGCGGTGCGTGGCGGGCGCGAGGAGGTCTTGGGTCTGGATTGGGATCAGCAGGACCAGGACCAGGATCACCGGGGATTCTGAAAATTTACTTCACACGCACAACCGTCTCGTCCGGGCAGCCAAGGCACAAAGCTCCAAATCACAAGTCCGAGATCATTAAACCGCCAAGCCAATCACACACGCATGCATACAATGTGTAATACGCTAAGGAACACGCCTACTACACGCGTCCCAAGACCTAAGAAGACTTGATGCCAAGAAACAACAACCCCTGCTTGGCTTTTTCCACAGCTTCCTCAAGTTCTCTGGCGTCGCTAGCAGTCCACCACTCGGACCGGTCCATTTCCTCGGCCTTTTTACCGCCCTTGATCGCAGACTCAAACGTGATCTTGCGCGCGTTCAGGGAGGCCATGCGGCGTGGGTCCGAGTGGCCTGAAAAGATAACTAGCGCGGTGCGTGTCGGGAGGGAGGCATACAATGTCGCAAGGTGGTCGTTTAGCGTCGCTTGAGCAGCTGCGAGGCTTTCTGGCGAGACCTCCGTCGGCTGGGGCTGTGTGGCTGCTCCAACGGGCGCGTCCGCCATCGCTTTGGGCGTCAACCCTAGTAGAGGAAGGATAATTCAATCACCCCAAAAAGAACACAGTGATTACACTCACATCCCATCGCGTCAGCGATGCCCGTGAACCGCCCAAACAAGAACTCGTGTACAGGGACGGCCTGTACGAGACCATTGAGCACCTCGCCATCGCTCGCACACCCAACGACGGTCGTCGCCTTGGCGCCGTGCATCACACCCGGATTCCCGTGATCCACGACGGCTGCCCTGATCGACCCCCTCTCGCCCCTCCCGCTCGCCCTAGTCATGCGTTCGAATATGCTCTCGTAATCTGTCTTAAACTCGCCGAACCCGACGCCATTTTGGATTTTAAGCCTGAGGAGCTCGACGCACGCGCCTGCGTCCTCTTCGGGGTCGTGCCCGCCCTCGCCGCGTGTTTGGATCTCGCGGCGGCACCACTTTTTGGTGAGCCAGGCGAGCCCGGGTTTGAGCGGCCGGCCGCGGGGGTGGTGGTATATAAGCGCGGTGTCGATGCAGAGGGGGTGGCAGATCCGGAGGGCTTTGAGGTCGGATTCGAGGGAGTGGCCGACGAGGATGGACGTAGGGGCGCCTTGCGGTGCAAGGATAGTGAGGAGATGGGCTTGGACTTGAGCGAGGGTAGTCGTGGCCTTTGCTAGGTCTGCTTCCGTTATGCCTGACCACCTACATACATGGTTGGTGGTGAGGGAGTGAGCGGAGAGAGGTGACGTTACTTTGTGAGGTAATCGATGACGGGCTTGGGGGGTTGTACGAGCGTGTCGTACACGACGACGCCGGTCTCGTAGTCGATGACGCACACGCGGGTGAGTTCCTTGCCGTCTTCGGTCAAACACTGTCGCGAGGTGAGTGAAGGGCCAGAGAGCAGAAACGAAGGCGCACCATCTCGCAATCGATTGCGTACACCCGCGAACGTTGTTTGTCAGGTGGGAGGAGCAGTATAGATTCAGTCAAAGGTTGCGGTGTTTCTACCCAACCTTGTGGCTTCTCAAACACGTCTGCCATGTACGACGGTATCGGGTAGTCGTTCTCTATCATTTGTGGCAGCGAAAGCAAGTACAGCGATGGGTCCTTGTCGAACGCGCGTTCTGCTGCAAAGAAGCGGTGTCAGGGGTCATCGGATCGAGTGGTTCGGATGACATACAGGCAATCCGGGCTTCGATGCGTCTCTTTTTTTCCTCTCCGCTGACGGGCCCTTGGAAGAAAGCGCCGAGGACAGAGTACATCCTCGTCTGATCGCCGGGCGCGCGTGTTGGGCAGGCATGGCTAAAAGTAGAAGCGATGAACGGGAGCGAGGTTTGCGAGAGGTCTGGGAGGGGTATCGCGATCGGAATGTTTGGGTTGACGGTCGCGGAGGTGGGGTGGGGTGGGAGGGCAAGAGAGTCGGGTAGTATGCCTGGTATGAGTAGCGCGACGACTTTTTCTATGGAGCGATAGTTCTGGGAGCTGTGAGTACTCGATGATAGAGAAAAGAGAGCGCGTACTTCGATTTTGACCCAGTTGGGCGGGGGCGAGTCTGCGATGATGTGGAGGACGAGGTCGCGAACGTCCTTTATGGTTGTGAGACGAGAAGTAACTTGGATGTTGCAAAACTCACGTCGATGTGTATCGCGTCCTTTCTCTTGATGATTTCGCTGTTCACATACATGAATCGCGGCATCACAGCCTAGACAGAAGAAATATCGGTGGTTGCATGCACGCATGTGGTGAGCACGCAAATGGGCGATGAGATGACGACACACACATCGTGTTTTGCCTCGATTTTTCTGGCCTTTTTAGCCCTGCGTCTCTCGAAGCGGTTCGTTACCTGAGTCCACTCCGATTCATTGTTCTGTTCATCTGTTACTTTTGGTTTTTTGTGCTGTGGCGAGAGCGAGAGCGGCGGTGAGGACGTCGCAGCGAATCGTTTCATGGCTGATATCAAGTTCTGTATGAGTAGATCCTTCTGACACCTGCCTCCGTTCCAAAAGGACCCCTGATACTGACAGTTTAGCCGAGCCACAATGAACCTTCCCCGGATATTGATCAATGCACCTGCCAAGACAACCCGAATCTGATTTATAAAAAAAGCGCACACACACGTTGCGCAGCCCTGCACAGTCTTTGTTTATTATGCCTCGTTATAAACAACAAAGAAGGCACTTCTCCTAATATTCATCCCTCTCATGTTTTCCCTCCTAGTCCTCGCATTCTTGCCGTGCGCTCTGGCAGCGCCCGCACCTGCAGCGGAGGTCCTTCCCATCCATCTTCCACTCGTCCGACGCACAATCTCACCCGCAGAACGTGTCGCCAACCTGCCTCAGATGATGGATTCCATCAGACTCAAGTATGGCTTCCAGCCCGTTAACCAACGGCGGAAGAGATCGTCTGCTTCTACTTCCCTCACCGACGAGGTTCGTCTCCCACATTTACCGCCCGCAATCCAGCTCATACCCCCGTCCTTCAGCAAAACGATGCTAGCTATTCCGCAGTCATCAATGTCGGGACACCGTGCGTACCTTGTTTGTTTGCTCCATTTGCTCTTCATTTTAATCCATTTGCAGTGGTCAGGCGATGAATTTGATTCTCGATACTGGCAAGTCGCTTGTTCGCTTTGCATCCGAAATTTCCCTTCAATTATATTCTAGGTTCCTCCGATATGTGGGTCGCCACCGAGCAATGCTCCACCTGCGATTCCGGAGTCCCCCTCTTCACGACCACAAAATCGTCGTCGTACAAGAACGAGTCGTCCGTTCTCCAGATCACCTATGGTTCCGGTGCAGTCGCCGGTTATGTCTCCCAGGACACTGTCACCTTTTCCGGCTTTACCCTGACCCAAGAGCTGCGTGCGTGTTCTTTCCGTTTATCTCCGTGAGGCTTCTTTTTCTTACATCGCCTCCAGTTTCCGTCGCAGACACTTCCAGCGGCCTGCTCACTAGCAGCCTGTCGGGCATCATGGGTCTTGGCTGGCAATCCATATCTGCCCTCCAGGCCACCCCCTTCTGGGAAACGCTCTTTAACCAGAGCAGCCTATCTTCCCCCGTCTTTGCTTTCTACCTCGAGCGCAACATCGACGGGAAGGTCTCGAACGCTGCCCCAGGCGGAACCTTTACCCTCGGAGACACCAACACCAGTCTGTACTCGGGAAGTATCGAGTTCACTGACATGCCTAGTGGAACTACGCCTGGCTATTGGCTACAGCAGGTGTCATGTCAGTCCCTCTGACGTCGCATAAATAATCTTCCCCTCATTTTCTTTATTTTCAGCCCTGTCGATCCAAGGCAATTCAGTCTCCGTCTCGAGCAGTGAAGGTCTTGCAGCCATCGACACCGGCACCACGCTCATTGCTGCGCCATCCTCACTCGTCACGCAAATTTGGTCAAACGTCCCCAATTCCGTTGCGTTGGATGGCCAGTATGCGGGCATGTACGCATTCCGTGAGTGCTGACAGTATTTTTTTTCTGGTGCTTGTTCACGAACTTGTGTCCGACACGCAGCATGCAGCACCGTCCTTTCCATTTCCATCTCTTTCGGTGGTACCAACTGGCCCATCAGTTCCAATGATATGAACCTCGGCCCCGTCAGCGGATCTGGTTCGTCTGAGCTGTGTGCCGGTGCCATATTCGACATTGGGAATACCATTGGAGGCAGCGGTGACGGTGTCCCAACCTGGATCGTTGGCGACACCTTCCTCAAGAACGTTTACTCTGTCTACCGAGCGAACCCACCCTCAGTTGGATTTGCCCAACTCGCCAGTGGATTGAATGGTAAGTTCCCCGCTTGGTTACATTTGTGCGATGAACGAATTTGATCTGTCTCCCAGGCACCTCAGGTGGCGTTCCTCTTCCGTCGGGATCCAGTTCCGGTGATCTCGGAGCCTTCGGTGGCTCGCGCAGCGTGGTTCTCTCGGTATCGCTTAGTGTCCTTGTGGCCTTCTTCTCTGGGTTCGTCACCATTTTCTGAGCACACCAGGCCAGCCGGCGTTCCGTCGGTCACCCCATCCTCACTTGACGACCGCACTGCAAACCTAATGTCCCTCGCGTTCCCTTGGATCCGGGTCTCACTATCCCCGATCATCCATCATCCCCCCTATATTGTATCCAGTGTCTCTTCCTTATTGTAACCCTACCCCCACCTCACGACGACCGTCACCATACGCGAACTTTTTTTTCGTTTTCCTGCTGACTTTTCACGACTGACGCACGCCAGTGCAAAAGAACTTTGAACTGTGCATGTTATTCTGTATAACACATGATAATTGTCCAGCATATCCACATCGTATCGCATCGTACATCCGTGTATTGCCTATCGCTCCTTAGGTTCACCGCTCGTTATTTAAGTAAACGTACATTTCCATTTCTCTCTCATCCTTCTTTTGTTTTATTACACATGACTTTTACGTAGATGTCGTCGAGCTACGCGCTCGCACGACGACCGCAATCGGGGACTCTGTTGCTTGCTGCTTACCAGTGGTCTTTGCTTGGATCTGTGACAGTAGGGTGATGTTGAATATATGTACAGTCCCTCCTAGTAATGCGTATTTGTTGGGGCAGCTCATGATGGGTTATTGGAGACCATGGGGCGCCAAAAAGCTGTTTGAAAATCCGAAAACGTATGGCTTAGAGTCGACTGTATTCATGGTACTTGTCTTTAAGTTCTCTTCCCACTATTCCTTGCTGATGCTGACTCAGTATGTTTGTGGAGAGGGCGTAGTAAACGGTTTCCGGATCAAGCATCGTTACTGGCATGAATTAGAAAGACAGACGGAACGGAGTCCAACTCACCGAGGTAATTTAAACTTCTCGGACCAGGTTTTCCTCAAGCGTATGCGAGCGCCATGACGGTAATTGACGCTATACTAGGTTCGTTCCGATGTACTGTGAATGAACCAGCTCCGACTCGGAACGGTTATTGTCCCCAACATACTCGCCGAGCAAGCATCGAAAAAACGAGCGTGACATTAATTGAACAGGGTGGGGCCCAACGGCGTGACGGTTAGTGACCTGGAACCCTAAAAGAATACTAACCCCTCAACAAACAGCATTCCATCATGTCCGGAGAGATAGAAAAGACCGCAGATGGGGATTGCATCCTCATTCCACTCTACTTCCTTCATACTATGGCCCTCATCCAAGCTCCCACTGACACTGTTTTGAACCTAGTTGATTGGAGCACCACATTGTGTCTGATGTGTCAGTCTCAGGCTGCGGGTCACTACACGGTCATTGAAACCTCGTACATGAAATCACGAACACCCCTCCAGCACGAATACATACGTCTTGTGGTCCAACATCAGCCTGAGGGACCCATCGGTTGCCCAATCACATTCGCAATCCGAATCGAACGGAACATCCACGGAAACGGACTACCTGGCTGGGTTGGCCTTTGGGGAACGCCAGATGACACAGTCAGATTCCTGGGAGCGCCACAACCCTCGAACGACATTCTACTCCACCGTCTCAGGTGGGAGGGAGATGGAGCCCCCCCACTATTCCGCATCCTCTCGTTGATCCTCAACGTCAAAAGTATCTTACCCCATTATTCAAGTTGTCTTGCAAAAACATCTTGTTATCCCTTTGCAAGAGGGATCTTTTTGTCGATCAATGAGATACATGGTCACAGTGCAGAGCATTCCCAAGATCCGCCATGCTGGTTCTCAAAGGAATGCCGTTTACTCGGCGTCTTTTCAGCAGGGTCAAGAAAGGCTCAGCGGGTTGCAGAGGGAGCGGCAGAAATTGACCGGCGGGTTGCAGAAGGGTCTTACTACCGTGACACAGCCTAGGTGGGTTTCATTGTGTATCCGGCATAGCATCAATGACTTGAGCAAGCTGCATCACTGGCAGGAAAGTTGCAATCCTTCAAATTCACTTCAATGACTTTCTCGTCTCTCTTTCTTTAGTTTCCTTTTTTTTTCCTTGTTCTCTTTCAAAATTTCACTACCCACCATAGTAAAATTAACTTCAAGTTGGTTTCATCATGTCGTTCTCGTTTCACCTCACCCCGGGCCGACCGTGACACTCAATGTTTTAGTTGTTTGTTTTTCTCCCTCGTTTCACTGGCACGGACATTCTGTTAGGGTCCTGAATCATCCTTATCATCACATCACCTCTCTCGTGACATTTCGTGACCGCGTACTTAGATTTCGTTTTGGTCGTGTAACTCGTGTTCCGAATCCTTGCCTTCTGGCAGCGCTTTCTCAACTCGTCGCGACAATCGCTGAGGTAATTACATATTTCTGTGTACGCCCATACATCATGTACTACTGTAACTCATTAGCATCACAGAGTCTTCTGACTAGCGTGTACACGTTCTACTAGTTCAAGTTCCCCATCTTACACACTGCCCGGGTGACCGGGTCAATACACGTGTGGCAAACGTACAGATGGAGCTCATAAACGAATGCTCCGAGTCTCTTCAAGTTCGTTTCGTCGAGGACAAGGATTACCGACTTTTAGACTAGTACGTCTGAGTCTGCCCCTTGTACTAATACTGTGGCATTCGCACGGGAAGCTTACTTTCGATAGATTGTTACAAGACTCTATCATGGCTCTTTTCATGGTCGATTACTCCGGAAGGGGGGAGTGAAACTTGAAGACAACAGAAGGTACGGGCATAATCAAGTTTAGATAGCACCAGATACCAGACGGATATTCATGCACAAACGCTATAGCTTGCTCAGGTACTACCTGCGTGCTTATAACCATCGAATCTGAGACCTTGCGTCGCATTGGGTTATTGCTGGTCGGCTGCACCTACCAGCCATTGTTCTTTAACCTAATGTTCGCCGTCTTCCGGAGTCGGATTCCGATTCTTGCAAGATTTTTTTATCGCGCGAGGTCACCGATGCTCGGTGATGTATAGAGATCAAGACCGCGGATAGGTCAATTATCATGAACATGAAAGGTTTACTTCTCGTTCATCCGTGGATCGTTTTCTCGCACAGGAATCCTCGCACGAATTTCAGTCTGATCTAGAACCGCATGCGCGGAGGCTGGCCGTCCGAAGTAGGGGGCGTTAGTAGCGCATGCGTATGCGCAGCACCGACGTGTGGCGACAGATTGTTTGATTATGGCTCAGGTGTACGAGGAGACGGATTTGAGTGAGCTGATATTCAGACGGTCGATGTGCAGTAGCTCAGGATTGGAACTTATTATAACAAACGGACTTGCAATCGGATGGTCGTTGGGACATGACTATCATTACCATCGTTGACTTCACACTGTAGGATGCTGCTGCACTTCTTTACTTCCGTGCATTGAAACGTCGCCAGTACGTACGTTCATTTTCAGTTGGTTCGGACTCGGATGTCCACAGGATGAGTCTTTGTGGTAGTATGGATGGATCGAACGGTGGTTCCGCTGAAATAACGGTGGTGCGAGCGAGCGGGAGGGGCGAGAAGGGGTCGATCAGGGTCGCCGTCGTGGATCATGGGAATCCGAATATGATGCATAGCGCCAAGGGACAACCGTCGTTCGTTGGGTGTGCCAGGGATTGCGAGGTGCTCGACAGTCTCGTGCACGCCGTCCTTGTATACGAGTTCTTTTGGCGGCTCACAGGTAGTGTGACCACCGGTTTCTTTCGGGGGCGATTGAACTGTTTTTCTTCTACTAGCAGGGTTGACGCTCAAAGCAAGGGCGGACTCGCCTGTTGGAGTAGCCCCACAACCATACCATAACCGACAGAAGCTGAAGCGCTTGCAGCTGCCCCGACGCTGAATAACCTATGCTGCCCTCCCGACACGCGCCGCGCTGGTTGTCTTTTCTCGAACCCGCGCCGCATAGCGTCCCTGAACGCGTGCAAGATCGCGTTCGAGTCTGCGATCAAGGATGAAAAAAAGGCCGAGGAGATGGTCCGGTCCGAGTGGTGGACTGCTAGCGACGGCAGAGAACTGGAACTCGAGGAGGCGGCGAAAAAGGCCAAGCAAGGGCTGTTTTTTTTCGGCCCATCAAGTTATCATAGGTCTTGGGGGGCGTGTCGTAGGCATGTCTCATGGCATATGACACATACTTTGTGGGGGCGTGTGACTGGTTCGGTGGTTCGACTTTGGTTCGAGTGCTTATCACCTCGGAATGGACGCCTGCAGTGGATGGATGAGATGATCATGGACTTTTCTGACTGACTCGAAGGTTAGCGTTGGTGCGCTGAATTCTTGACCGCACGGACACGACGATCAGTGTGAAGTGAATCCGATTTCAGAAGCAAGAGTCCTCGGCTCAGGTCTTGACTGATCCCAATCCGGACCCAAGACCTCGCCATGCATGTACGCTCGATAGCCTCTGCGCGCGTATCCGTGTCTGTGTCCGGGGGCATGGTGTTGGCGTTCTTGTTCTCAAGTTGGCTACGCCTCTGTCCTCATTATCGACGTCAAGCGCGCGCCGGAGAGTGCGTTCGCGCGCGAGCGGTCTGATATGCGTCATGTCGAGGCCTGGCGAAGCGGAGTATGCCACGCTTCAGTCTCGCTCGGTACATATGTATGATGTCGGAAAGCGGGCGAAGAAGTGGTAGTGGTGCGGGACTTCCGACGAGTCGAGGAATGACTTAGGAATCAGACGAGAGTGAGGCGGGGACAGAGCTTATGGGTAGCTCTCTTG
>JBBPOJ010001844.1:0-11159 GCA_038091395.1 Leccinum rimulosum
TGGCCGATAATTCGCAACTGCTTGGGGTACTCTGATCAAAGGCTAGTTGAGTTCGCTTGTCTCTGTGTTATCCGAACCATCGATTCCTATCATCGCGCATCCACGGAGAATCTCGAGAACCTTTTGGACCGAACCGCAATCCGTGCCATAAATCTTCTTCTCATGCCATCGGGAGGATCGCCGCTGATTGCGGCGAACACATATACGTTACTTCTGAGGGCATTGGCTACTGCAGCTCGCGCCAGTCCCCGAATCACCGTCACTTTACTGCAAGCGGACATTGTGGACACACTCTACCAGATTCTTACAGGTGTACTACCTTCTATGTCTGCTGAAGCCATCGGGGGTGGTTAGGGTCTCGGGGGTGATGTGATACACATGACGGTCATGGAGAACTTGGCACATCGTTCCAAAGACCAAGTAGAAGAGGCGCTCAGTTTAATATCTGAACTTATGCCTCCCCTTCCAAAAGGTAGATAAGCTTCGTCCTTCTACATGAAGCGTAGCTCACGCTCTTCCAGATGGAGTTTTCGATCACAAAGGCTACACGGACAAGGCATTGAAAGCCAAGGCTAAATCCGATCGCACCGCCGCCCGCCAGGCTGCTATCTCCGCTCCCCATTCGTTCACCGACTCAGCTCTGCCAGATACGCTACACAACCCTGCCGCGCATCACGACTCTACTCAGGAATCAGATGCTCAGGCTCAGGGTACCGATGAAGCGATGCCTCCGGTTCCCGGTGTTGAACCTGTCTCGGACAGAACAGAATTGTTACGTTCTAAGCCAGAGGTGGTTGGACGTTTCATGCGGTTGATGGTTCCCATTCTTATCGATGTGTACGCCGCGAGCGTCATCACACCAATTCGCGTCAAGACGCTCACGGGTCTATTGAAAGCTGTGGGCTTTTTGGAAGGAATTGAACTCAAGACTGCTCTTCGTGTTGGTATTCCAATCTTCTTCCGGCGGTCTCTTCTGATTATCTCCTCAGTTCGTACCGGTTGCCAGCTTCGCGTCGTCCATCCTTTCATCGAAAGATCACCCGTCGCTCATCATTGGAGTCCTACAGCTTGTTGATCTTCTTCTGCAAAAGCTTCCTTCTGAGTACAGACCAGCCTTACGAAGGGAAGGTGTTTTCCATGAAATCGAGGTTTTTGCCACAAGAACGTTGTCCACGACGAAGCCGAAGGATAAAGATCCGCCCGACCTATCTGTTACATCAGATATAGCCATCTACGCCTCGTCCGCAATCCCGGGACACAAAAAGCACCACATGTTCTCTCTGGAACCAGAGGATGCAATCACATTGCGTGCTCGTGTCATGCGATTCAGCTACTCGCTTGGTCAAGACGATGGTGGTTATGGTGACGATTCATTCGACGATCTCCGCCGCTTGGTCAAAAAGCTTTCTGCGTCAGAGTCATCTGAGCAAGGTCTAGCTTCTACTCTAAGAGAATAGGCGGACCACTTTACCTCAGAGAGCTCTGTCTCAAGTTTCGAATTGCTCCGAAGTGGTGCCGTTGATGGACTCCTCCGCTTCCACACAGAGAAAGGTTTAGGTCAGTTCATTTTGTGATTTCCCGATCATGCGTCTGAGAAATACCTAGTATCGATCAAGCGTCGTCAGGAAGTTTTCTTCGAAGCCTTCGCTCGTTCCTCTCGAGCAGGGAATTCAAGTCAACCCCCCCTTGCTATTTTGGTCAAGAAGCTACAGGAAAGCCTCACGAGGATGGAGAACTTTGAGGTGATCACTATTGCGCAGGGCAGCGACGGTAATGTTCTTCGTTGTGTACGTGGTTGCACTCTGACTCAGTTCTCGCAGACTCGCAACGAAGCTCTCCGTCCTTGCTCGCACGCCAGTTACGTCTTCGTTTAATTGCGGATGACGATTCAGATGTTCCACGAAATCTACAGAACATGGTCGTATCGATTCATGCGATTGCAACATTCCAGGCTCTTAATGACTATCTTCGTCCTCGGGTTGCCGGATTAACGTCCAGCGGGCGATTATCGAACATGCTTGCGGCTGCCCCTGGATTTGGTCTTGCAGCTACTTCTCGAGTACCCCCTGATCACGAAGCAGGTCAACCCACTGTGCTCGCCTCTAGCACCGGTTTTCGGGTCCGTCTCTCACGTCGCAACCAACGTGTTCTTATTCGCCCGCATACAACGCCCACCCCCCGCTCGTATTTTCCGTGGTGCTCTCGTCATGTCCGGTCACGGTCTCAAAAACTCGCCGTTTGGCAAACGACTGCGCGCCGCACATCAAGACGACGACGACACTCCATGCAGAAACAGACAGCACGTAAATGCTGCGTTAACTCTCACTCATGGGTCCCGTCGCGATCCCATCCCTCATCTATTCCCAATTCACCCCGAGCGACACGTCGCCCGAACATCCCTCCTGTGCGCAGAGAGTATGGGGATCGCTTTGTACCCAGCAGAGGCACACAGGAAGACCTCAAGCGCGCGATGCATGGTTTGAAGGAGAAGAACCTCGCCAAGACTTACATCAAGCTCATCCTCTCGGATCAAGGAACCGGACGCCATCAGATTCGTCAACTGGAAGAGGCCCTCTTGGAAACACGTCTGTCATGGTGGTTCCATGGGTTAGCTTTGTCTGAGGTTTGGTTCTAGGCAGGATCCTTTTTCGAATGTGCTCTACGAGGTCGCGAACGAGCGCTCCTCGGTGGTCGAGGGATTATTGTCTGTGGAAGACCTGAACAGCATTCTTGACGAGCTGTCTCAGAACATGGGTAGACAGTACGCCGCGCCTTCCGTGTCGATGGTTCGCGACGTTGGCGTTCGCACGTAGAGACATCCAGTCCAAAATTCTTCAACGCGTTTACAATCGTAGCACCCCTTAAGAGCAAAAGTAGATCGCGCGCATCGTGCTTAAAGGTAACGAATTCAATTTCCCTCGGTGATGTCTGTATGTGACGACATGGCTCCAGACATGGTCATATGGAGACGATGGTCTTGTCCATCTTTCACCCGGACGCTGAAGATCTGTTCAACATATGTTCGAATCTGAAGAAGGTGGCATGGGAGCTGTCAGATCCGATGCGCAGAAAGTTGAGGTACGATTGACACCAGACCTTCCCGAGAGCTGAGGTTCGTGGCAACGATGGGACAAAGCTGTCCAGTTGTTCCGCGCGTTCGCACCTATGCTATGCAAGTGACCGAAACACAAGCTCGAAGAATCCGTCAAGGATGTGGAGTCGCGTATCCAGAACTGAACGGGGAACGGATACAACTGCGCACGCGCGGTAATGAGTATTTCTACCGCTCGAGGTGAGAACGAATGATGATGTCTCGCTCGGTCAGTCGTTTATGCTTGCTATAGACAAGGGAAGGATTACACAGACCTTTTTGGAAAGCATGTGGGGAACCCGGACGTTAGCCTAACACCCTAGATGGACGGCGCATTTGATGAACGAGTTGAAGAGTACGTCCGCGCAACCATTACTAGTAGGTGTATTGCGTGCTCATCGAAGCCACAGAATCATTCTTGACGGAGAAATGGGATCCCGTTTCGGAGCGAAACTCACCGTTCGGGACCTTGAAAACTGCTGCACGGTGAGTATAACATCACGCTTTTTATTTGTGATGCAGGGCTGACACGTTCGATAGTGGTATCTGTGGAACCAAAGTCGAAGGCCGGTGAAGAAGACCGCAAAGAGTTTATGAAATTGTATGAATTGTACAATTTGTGTTCGTGCTAGCATTTTGCTCATCCTTGCAAGATGTCACACCTATCGGTACAAGCAATTTGGGGCAATAACGGACCTCAATGAGGCCGTCTTCTTCCCGCGGCAACCGCTTGACGTTTGCCCGGCAGGGCACCCAAATCGTTCAGCATGTTTGAGCCTCATTACAAAGGCTCTCGCCAATAGGTACGATCAGCTTGGAATAACGACAAATCTTAACGAAGTGACGACAGGCGTTCGACCTATGCCACACAGGAAACCCAAATCGTCTCATATGTTCAAAAACAATCTTGCAATCTATTTCTCTGGCCAATACGAACGGCTTGGAGCAATGGCACACCTCAATGCCGTCACCTTGGGAGACAAGCTCTAGACCTCCTCCCGCCAGCACACCCAGACCCGTGCAATGACTTTGAATAACGTTACAAATTGTCTCTCCGATCGGTACCACCGGCAACTCAACCTTTGCCCGGAAGGGCAACTCCAGACCGTCCAATGACTTTGACCAACATTGCAAATCGTCTCCGATCTGGGGAAACAAGCGCTTGACCTCGCCGCCAGGGCATCCAGACCGTTCAATGTATTTGAACAACGTTGCAAGTCATATCAGCCGTCGGTATAGTCGATTTAGGGCAATGACGGACCTCAATGAAGCCATCGTTTTTGCACGATAGGCACTTGACCTTCGCCTGCCAGGGTACCCAGATCGCTCAAGTTCTCTGCACAACGTTGTAAATCATCTATTCAACCGGTACTGTCGGCTCAGGGAAATGCAGGACCTCAATGAGGCCATTGTGCTTGGGCGAGAGGCCCTCGATCTCTGCCTACCTGGTCATCCTAACCGATCACAGTTCCTGCACACCATCTGCGTACCCGGTTCACCCAGTTGAGCAAGGTCGAAGATTCAGTCTCTACTCCGAGTTGGCCCATGTCCCGCGACTCGTTTTTTCATCAGATCTCGACACTGCCAAGAGATGGGCCAGCGTGGCTAAAGACTTTCGTCATCCCACGACACTTCTAGCGTATGAAACATCTCTTCGACTGCTCGTGCAGCAGTTGGGCCGCTTTACCATCCCTACCCCAACATTTACAGATTCTCAAAGGATACAAAGAATGCAGTCGAGCTACTGGAGCAGGGTCGTGGTGTATTTTGGAACCAAATATCTCGTCTCTATTCTCCGCTTGAAGGTGTTGTCGAATCAGGTCCCATAGGAAAGACGCTCGCAGACGAGTTCACTCGATTGACATCGCACATTCACGAGATAATGAATTCAGATCGTCTGGATCTGCAGTCTAAACCCCGATCTGCAAGTTGTTATCACCAATATCCGCGGGTTGCCTAGCTTCGTTCGTTTCCTTTTTCCCTCCCTTTTTTCCAACCTCCAGCACGCTGCCAGAGGTGGTCCTGTCGTCATCGTGAATTCGAGCAAGTACACGTGCGAAGCGCTTGTGGTCTTCTTCGACAGAGACCCGGTACATATCCCATTGAAAATCACAAAATCTTGGCGTCGGAACTTTGGTCATTGATTTTGCGTGCAAAAGGATAGACGTGAAGGAGACGAAGAAGAAGCTTGGTCGCTTCTTGCGAGACCTCTGGGATGGGGTTGTCTCTCCGATCACCGATTTCCTCCAGACATCTATCCCAGCTCGGTCCCGTATCTGGTGGTGCCTTACTGCAGAGTTCACTCTTCTACCACTGCACGCTGCCGGTCCGTACCGGAAGGGCCAACGGAATCTTTCCCGTCTGTACATCTCGTCTTATACTCCCACCATGGTTGCCCTCCCATGCCAGACGGAATGACTCACGGATGGAGTCTCCGAGTAAAGAGAAACACTTTCTCGTTATTGGTCCAAACGCCAAAGGCGAGAGTCAACTCTTCTCCGTCGGTAGCGAACTGACGACCACAATTTGTTGGTGAGCTTACGCAAGGTCTCACGACGTTCACCCGCCTCGAAGGTTCCTGAATCATGTAAACCCCGAGTCTTGGACGGGCTGAGGAGGACTGAGTGGGTTCATTTTAGTCACGGTACTATCCCAAACAGGAAACGGCCGTTCGAGTTCGTGTTCCGAGTCGTGCTCATGGCATGAGTCAGTGACGGCCAGTTTACGATCGAACGCATCGTTGGGAACGTGTCGGGAAACTCTGCATAGTTTGCATACCTCTTAGGATGGATCTTGTAGAATACACTTCGACCGAGTTAAAGAACCAACATGGCATTTGATCACGATGCAATCTCTACCTCGAGTTGAATGAAAGAGTCTCTTGTCGGACCATGATGTTCACGAAGACGTCTGAAAACGGCACAGTGGGTGTAGCACTGGCATCACGGCGGTCGTAGGCACTCTGGAATACCTACAATGACAGGGATACAAAACTATTTCGATCGCCAATATTGACAGTTGTGAACGTCGTAGAATACATGGCCGAAAAACATCGGGCAGTGTGTGCAGACAGCCTCGAAAGAGAATCATGCAACTGGCATCGACAAAAATTTTCCGATGTATTGCGCGTAGTGGATGGGGTCTATGATAGTAGTATCACATTGGGAAAATCACTGTGTGTGATGGACAACTCGGACCGTCCACTGGCAATAGTGGACACAACTCCTCGTCGAGTACACGCGCAGCTCGACAAGGTCACGGTTGCTCAATACTGGTCATGGTTGCTTAGTATTGAGGAACCTGGAGTCATTATTTACTACTGGTAACGAATATGCAACGTGGTGCAACTTGACGAGCTTGCTTATTGACTCGGACGAAAGGCTTGTACTACTAGTCGGCCTTTGATTACATAACTTTTTCCTGCATTGATCTTTGGCAGGGACATTTGCCAACGACAAAACCCTCCCAGTCTCTGCGCCTCGTACGCGATCACAACGTTGCTCAGCTCCAGTCGCGGCGCGTTCCATTTGTCGAAGCATGATCTTGACCAGACCGCGCGCAGGTTGCCGTTCATCGCCACGTTCCGCAGGGCAGGAAAGCTGGAACCACGTCCTGTCCACGTCTGAAGCACGAAATCGATGAACGTGCTGGATTCCGTGGCGTTTATGGCGATCGACTCGCCTTTGGTTAGCTGGCGCATAAGTCGTGCCTTGTCAGAGCACAAACTTAGGGTTCCAACTCTCGCCCTCCACCCTCCTCCGCCCGTCTCCCGCTCGCTACCCGCCCTCTGCTCACCGTCCTCTGTGCCTGCTCCGCTGTCCTCCTTGTCAACCTCAGCCTCGTTGATCAGCCACTTGCGCGAGACCCTAGGTGTGTCTCCTCTTCTCACTCACTTCTTGTCGTTGAAATATTTTCTTTCCCCCTGCCTCTGAAGCTCTGCGCACTCGACTCCGCGCTCAAGTTCCTCGAGCGGTGGTCGGCCTGATCGTGCTATCCACAGGCGAATACCTCTCACTAAAGGTAGGTCGTTGGCCCGATCAATTGATCTGACAACGCTGACATGACTGCGTTCATACTCGTAACTCCGGAGGCATGATGGACAACATCATTGCATCCAAGCTTTGTCGCCCTGGCTCCGTCGGTTATGTTTCCAAGTCGGGAGGCATGTCCAACGAGCTCAACAGCATCCTATCCCTGGTTACCAACGGCACCTATGAGGGTATTGCCATCGGTGGTGATCGTTACCTTGGTACCACATTTATCGACCATCTTCTGCGTTACGAGGATGATCCGGCATGCAAGCTGCTTGTTCTCCTTGGTGAAGTTGGTGACATCGAAGAGTATCGCATTATTGATGCGGTCAGAGCTGGACGTATCAAGAAGCCCATTGCTGGGCCATCGGTACGTGTGCCAAGATGTTCACAACCGAGGTGCACTTTGGGCACGCAGACTCGATGGCGAACAGCGACGCCGAGACAGCTCTCGTCCATGGCCGGGTAAACGGCCTCCAGGCTGTGCTATCTTGGCTCGAATGTGGGTTAGTGTCCATGATTGATGCTATAGTGGTTTGACTCGAATGACAGACTATAATCATGCTCATTCTACGTCATTGGGTCTCATGGTTGCAATGTATCCCTTGGGTCGCGTCGTTGCTATTTCGTTCACCCCCTCGTTGTCGACAGGTTCGGCGGGCGGTATCCGATATTTCTTGGAGGCATAGTCTCCGTCATTGGTAGTATTGTTCAAGGATCCGCTTTGAATTGTAAGTTAGTGACATCATCTCATGGACGCAGGAGGGTGACGCGGTCTTCAAAGTACATCGTTGACACGCATTCACGACAGCAATCCCTCGACTTCTTTAAAGTATCGTACGATACCCACTGAATCGGATGCCACAATGCGTGAGTTTTGTCCATCCTCTTCCTTTACCTACTTGATTCAGCTCGTATTCGGAAAATCTCTGTTCGCCGGTCCTTTTTCCACAGAGGCAAGCCAACGCCACATTCAACTCCATCCTTCACAACCAGGTCACCCTTCCTTCCTCGTCATCCTGTATTATCTTACCCATCCATCCTTATCCGTGGCACTCGCCACTCCAACGCGCCGGCGCATATTTCACCACAAGTCACCATCTCCGACGCCCTCCAGCGGCAACATACCACATATCCGAGTCTCACGCGTGGAGAGTCTGGAAAACCGTTCGAATCGCCACGTTTACAGCTTCGTAGCGTCTGCAAAACCCCTTATCAGGCCCTCGACGCACCAGATCTTGCTGACGACTTTTACCTCGTCGACTGATCGAGTACCAACGTCCTCGGCGTCGGTTCGGGGGTTTCTACCTTTAATCAGGTTGCCACGCTGCACGTTCTCTGGCCATCTACACATATATCTACACATATACGACCCCCCAACTCTCTGCCATCTCCACACACTCCCTTGCGCATCCTCATTGGATTGGTACTCTAGTGGAAGCAGAGATCACATGGGCCACCACCGAGATGTGAGGAAGGCCGTTTGTGAAGTCGCCAGGAAATCTGTGGGTTGTGGTGGAGTGTGGGGTTGGGGATGGGTTTGGGAACACGCTGCGGCGCTGTTATTGGTGGCGCGGGAGCTGAAGGAGGGATTGGAGCCCCAAGTACAGGAGGAGCACCAACTCAAGGCCCTGGAGGTTCTTGGATGGGTTCAACGCTTGGTAGCGGCGGGTGCCTCTACTGCATCTTCCATTCATTCTTCTGGATCTGGATCTGGCGGGAGCATCGGCACTTCGACGCCTCATTCAAGATCAAATAGTGGTGGCGACGGCGACGTCCCCCTATAGAAATTCCACGAGCACACTACAGCCGTCAAGGCGCTCGCTTGGGATCCTCATGTCTCTGGTATACTAGTACGGGTGGCGGTAAGCACATACGATTTTGGAATACGTTCATGGGAACGATGTTAAATGAATTGGACAATGGGAGCCAGGTGTGTTGGACTTTTCCGCTGGTCAGTGTCGTGATTGACGGCCTGTTTGCAAGTCTGCAATCTCATTTCGCCGCATACCTCGCACGCACGGCTTCTCAAGCACGACTGCTCAGAACCAAATATGTGTATGGCGATATCCTTCGCTTCGCTAACCGGACATACGCACCGGGTACTTTATCTTGCCACGAGGCCTGACGGAGAGATAAGGTGCGTGCTTGTTTTAATGTGTATGGATGACTGGCATACCAAACCGTGCGACCAGATTGATTTGACAGAGGTCGAGGGTTCCATGGGGGTGAGTATCACTTGTAACAATGTAACAGGATACTGGGACTCGGACTCGACGCGCATGTTTACACGCTAGCGCGGGGAACATGATATCGAGAATGAGTTGATCTGGAATCCAGAGCAATGATAAATTCGTCTTCCATGACTCGCGGGGCTTCGAGGCTGGTTCCGTAGACGAGTTCGAACAGCTGAAGAAGTTCATTGCTGATCGTGCAAACATGACACTTCTTAAGAAACGCATTCATGTCATCTGGTAGTAATAGATTTGAGTTATGGTTCAAGCTACTACTCGGCCCGGGAATATTAATGTCACTGCGTGACTGTCGTCACCGGGTGGTGGTACTAGTGGTACTTCGGCAGGGCTCAAAACCGCACACCCATCCCTGCCCCCTTGCTCGTTCAATGCCTATGCTGTCCCGAAACTCGGATATTGCGGACGAATTTGGTCTCCAAAGTCCGAACGCAAATGATTGTCACTAGCACTAGAGACGAGACGCTCTCCATGCGTTAAACGCGTCTGCTCATGTCGCTGAACAAGGCGCCAGTTCTTTGGAAACCTCTGACATCTCATGGAGTCTTTTCGAGCGGCCTCTCCCACTCATCGTTTTGGTGTTGCCGCACTGATCGAACATGCGCGCACGCACACACGTCCCCCGTACACCGCCAAGCTCTGGTCCAAGGACGATTTGGATAGTAGCATCCCCAGTCATTGGGCCTCTTTTTCCCATTCTTACCCCACGCAGGGGATATTGTTGGGACCCCTCATGCCTCATGGAGTCTTTTCGAGTGGCCCCTCCCACTCATCGTTTCTCCACTTGTCCTCTAGGGAGAGGATTCGGAGTTAGTGCAAGTCAAGGTCTCGACCCCCGTGTTCGAATTGGAATTTGCGAGGCTCTTGGACTGGGACATCCTGGTGTGGTCCTCGAAATCCGCGCCGTCCGTGCGTAGATCATCGGCATGTGTGTGAGGCCATTCGGCTGATCGACAAGGTATTGGCAGCTGCTGGGTTGACTGAGAGATAGGTGTTGATACTGTTTGCGCGTCGTGTGTCACCCCGCGCTGCCATAGCCCAACTGCGGGACCAAAGAAAATGAATGTTGCTCTCCCCCATAACGCAGAAACTGATCGTGTCTGTTTCTGGTTCTAATTGATGCTGGAGGCATGTTGTTTGGGTACCACAGCAATGTAACGAGGGTAAGGTTACGTTGCTTTGCCACATGCCATTTGTCTGATTTGTGCGTGGCAGACGTTCCCAGCTCGAAGAAAGTCAGCTATCTGTAGACCACATTCAGCTGTGGTGGAATGTTCATTCCGTTCAAGCGACTGCCTTACGCATTTCTACAGCAGGTACAATCATGGCAGAGGTGGGCAGTGCCTCAATGTTGCACATATACTCTCATGGGTGACCTTCTGACCACGGTACGCCTCTGCAGTCTCCTTCATCGTAGTCAAAACAGTGCTAATTTCATGGGAGGTCTGCACAGGGAACACTCGATATTCTAACGTGATTAAGGCAATTGAAGTAAACCTCTTCATCTGGTTTTCTAATATTACATGTGTGGACCCCCCCTGGGTGAGCCATCCTCCTCACTTAGCTCCGGGTGTGTATGCTGATATTCTGACGCGTTTTGTAGGCTGACCCAAATGCAGTGTGTGCTTGCACATCATCTCCTCCCCTCGAAGGACTTGTTGTGTTGCATCCTCCCCCGTACACCGCCAAGCTCTGGTCCAAGGACGATTTGATTGGACGAGCGGATCCTCATCCACCCCTTGGATCAGTCCGCTTCTCGACAGGGATTTCGCCGGCGGGACTCCC
>JBBPOJ010001845.1:0-11157 GCA_038091395.1 Leccinum rimulosum
AGCCTTCCTCACTTTCCAGCAACACAAGGGACGATCCTTCGTCAATCCCTTCGCCCCCACCTCTACCACCTCTACCAGAGAACGAGACCCCAATGCCATGGACGTAGATGCTGTCCGCATCCCTAAACTCACCCCTTCCGAAAGGGAGCGATGTTTCAAACAAGGGCTCTGCCTTCGCTGCAGGAAAGCAGGACATAACGCCGCTTCTTGCTCTACATTCTCGACCAACTCCTCCCCCTTCAGAGGAACGACTAAGAAGGTAGCCAAGGCCGAAGAAGACGACCTGCCAAACCTAGAGGAAATCGAAGATGACGAAGAAGACGAGAAGGTCGTAGGAAAGGCTTCTTTCTTCCTGGATTTTTGAGACGGAGACCTCGTTCGACGCAAGGTTCTCCTATCACTACATGTGCACCTGTACTAGTATCCTCTTCGTCTAAAGCAATGAAAATCCCCATCTCCCTAGTAACTCCCTCGCACTCTCTCAAAGTCGTCGAAACCTTAGCCCTCATCGACAGTGGTGCAGAAATCTCCTGCATTGATTGGGCCTTCGTTCGTAGGAATAACCTCCCTCGAGACCGCCTCCCCATACCCATCAGAGTCCAAAATATCGACCAATCGACCAACCGAAAAGGCGACATCCTTTTCTCCACCACTCTCTTCGTGGACATAGGAAAGATCAATCAAAAAGTCACCTTCCACATCATGGACTGTGGAAACGAGAACATTATCCTAGGTCTCCCTTGGCTTCGAAACGCCAACCCTACTATCGATTGGGACAGACAGACTCTCACTATTCCTGAATCCGTGGACCAGTCCGCAGATCTCTATCATCTACACATCGCCGACCTAGAACGACATAATGCCCACTTTCCCCGACCTAATCCTCAGGAAAACCCCAAAACCAGACCACCTCGTCACGTCGAAGTCCACCCTGCTCATGATAAAAAACTCTATCGCTTTCTCGAATTCGAAACTGAGTCCCAATTCCTCGAAAGAGCTACGGTTAACAGAATCCTCTGTCGTGTGATGAGATGTGGTTCTCGTTTTATTCCCAAAGGATCTCCCCTGATCGCTCGCCTTACCACCGCTACCAACCTCGCAGCCGAAGCTGAGAAATCCAAACCCAAAACCACCCTTCCCCCAGACTACCAAGCCTTCTCATCGGTCTTTTCCAAAGAAGCCTCCTCGCGTTTACCGCCGTCTCGCCCTTATGATCATGCCATACAACTCGACGAAACCTTTGTCCCTAAGATCGGGAAGGTCTATCCCCTTTCGCCCGACGAACAGAAAGCCACTGAAGCCTTCCTAGAGGAGAACCTTCGCAGCGGGAAAATCAGACCCTCTAAATCTCCCCAAGCATCCTCGTTCTTCTTCGTGAAAAAGAAGGATGGGAAACTTCGCCCCTGTCAAGACTATCGATATCTCAACTCCCATACCACCCGGGACGCCTATCCTCTTCCCCTCATCTCCGACCTCATCGATAAACTCAAAGGCGCTAAGGTGTTCACTAAGTTCGACGTCCGCTGGGGTTATAATAATGTCCGTATCAAAGAAGGAGATCAATGGAAAGGCGCCTTCATCACTCATAAAGGCCTCTTCGAACCTACGGTTATATTCTTCGGCATGAATAATTCCCCTTCCACCTTCCAAAGATTCATGAACGATTCCTTCCGAGATATGATCGCCGAAGGTTGGCTTGTCATCTATATGGACGATCTCCTTATCTTCTCCCCCGACGACGCCTCCCACTCCGAACATACCAAACGAGTCCTCCAGCGAATGACCGAGCTGGACCTCCACCTCCGCCTCGAAAAATGTAACTTTGCCACAGCCGAAGTCGAATACCTCGGAATGATCGTCAAACCTGGTACCCTTGCCATGGACCCAGTCAAATTAGATGGGATCGCTTCCTGGCCTACCCCTACTACAGTTAAAACTGTCCGATCATTCCTCGGCTTTGCCAACTTCTACCGTCGCTTTATCGACCATTATTCCGACATCGCTCGCCCCCTCATCGACCTCACGAAGAAGGACAAACCATGGCATTGGTCTGCGGTTTGTCAATCATCCTTCGACCGCCTTAAGGAGTCTTTCCTTTCCAAACCAGTCCTTCGCCTTCCCAACCTCTCCGCCCCCTTCGCCATTGCCACCGACGCCTCTCGCAATGCCACAGGAGCTATCCTCCTTCAGACCGATTCCAATGGAGACTGGCACCCGTGTTCCTACCTCTCCCAATCTTTCATCCCCGCAGAACGCAACTACGACATCTATGATCGCGAACTGCTCGCTGTCATTCGTGCCCTCAAAGCATGGCGCCAGTACCTTCGCGGATCCCCTTTCCCAGTCCAAGTCTTCACCGATCACAAGAACCTCACCTTCTTCCGCAGTCCCCAACACCTGAATCGCCGACAAGCCCGTTGGCTTCTTGACCTCGCAGACTTCGACCTTAAAATTACCCATGTCCCTGGAACCGCACTAGCGGGTCCCGACGCTCTTTCTCGTCGACCAGATAAACTTTCTCTCTCCCCTGACAATGAGGATGTCACCCTCCTTCCCCCTTCTCTCTTCGTTCGCATGGTGGATACCACCTTGCGCGATCTCATAGTTTCCAATTCTGGTGACGATGTTCTCGTTCGCAATGCCCTCCAAGCCCTCGACGGCACCATTCCTCCTGCCTTCTGCTCTCGTCTTTCCGACTGGCAGGTCGATGGTGGTCTCCTCACCTATCAGAACCGCGTCTATGTCCCCGACTGTTACAGTTGTCCCTATAAGGTTTCGTCTTCGTCATTCTTCGTTCCGTTTCATTCCCTTCCCCTTCTCCTTATCTTTTCGATCTGACTCTTCTTTCCTTCTTTCGTCTCCTCGATACGATGTATAACTTCCTATCTCTCTATCGCCTTATCTTCTTATCTTCATATCACTCTATCTCTTATCTCTCTATTGTCTTATCCTCTTATCTCAATTACCCTTTATGTCTTTCTCTCTCTCACTGCTACCTACATAGCTTGGTCCGTGCTCGACGCTCCCTCGCTTAAATACCCTGTAGCACGATGGTGTCATTTCCCTAGCTAGATCTACGCAATCAAGCGTTAGTATTCACAGCTGCCTCGAGCCCTTAGTGAAGATCACTTAAGGTAGAGAGATTCCCTTCCTTGTATTCGTCTCGACGTGACTCTCTGTGAGCTCCTCGACGATACAAGTAACGCTTCGCGTAACAAAAGATCTAGCTCTTCCCTCGCCTCCTGCTGCCTAGCAGACCGCCCACCATTTCCCACTTACGCCCCTCTCGCAACACCTTCCGTCCCCCCTCCTCTGACTCCGAAGAAACCCACACTACTCCCTTTGCGGCCATACCCTCTGGAATCGGCAGAAGACCCACTGCTGAAGAAGAGGACACTCGCATCACAGCCGAAAGCAGAGCTCATTTCTTCCCACCTGCTCCTCCCCCTCCACCCCCGAATCCACCAACCCCTCCTCGTGTTGCAACACCACCTCCACCCGTCATGCCAACTGAGCTAAAGGCTGGTCTCCCTGATGACTTCTCGGGAGAATCGAAAGAAGCCAATCATTGGATCCTGGCTATGAAGGCGTATTTTGCCATAAATGCTGCCTTATACACCGACGAACAAAAAGTGCTCGTCCTGTTAAATAAAATGACCAAGGGGAACGGAGCCCCTTTTGCTGAAGGATGGTATGCGAAGATCGCCGAGACCACCATTGCTGCTGGAGATAAGAACTTCCAGAAACTAGAAACCGACTTTCGTGCTACCTTTTTCCCATTTAACGTCGCCATCGAAGCTCGACGAAAGCTTCGCTCTCTCAGACAAGACACTCGTGATAAGGAAGGAGGTTTCCAGAAATATATATCCGAATTCCGTCTTCACTCCTCTCGTGCTGGAGTTAATGATCAAGACACCCTCCTCGAACATCTCGCCTCTGGAATGGATTCTAAGCTGGTTACCATGATCCTCTCTCAACAAACCCAACCCACCACTGCTGAAGAATGGATCACACAAGCCGCGAAATACCATGCCCAACAGCGACGCATCTCCGACATTGTCTCTGGGAAAGGAGGCATGTTCTCCTCCCAACCTCGTCACGACCCAAATGCTATGGACGTCAGTGCTGTCCGCCTCTCTCCCGTCGAACGAGCTCGACACATCAAGCAGAATCGCTGCTTCATCTGTCACAAAGTAGGCTGCAGGGCAGCTAACCATAACTCTTCCTCCGACTCCCCTCCTCATCCTCCTCGAAACCCCAGTCGACCCCCTCCTCCGCCTCGAAACCCCTCAGACTTAGGCAAATATGTAAATCAGATCACTGCCTCTCGAAACGTCTCAAAGGAAGAGATCCTCAAGGTACTCCGAACCGTCTACGAGGATAACCCTGTCGAAAACTCTAGTCCTGTCGACACCGCTGAAGAAACTGTCGCAGCAGCCTCCACTTCCATCGAGGAAATCACTGAGGAAGAGGATTTTTGAAACGGAGAACTAGTACGACGTCTACTTCTCCTCATCGTATCGCTCCTGTATTTTGTACAACACCCCATGCCAAATCGATTCGCATTCCCATTTCGATCTTGACATCTGATGGAGCAAAAATCGTCGAAACATCTGCCCTCATCGACAGTGGAGCCACTGGAAGCTTCATTGACCAGACTCTCGTCTCGAAACATAGATTCCCCACCACTAAACTACCCCGACCCCTCGCCGTGTCTAATGTGGATGGCACCTCGAACAAAAATGGTGTTATTCGAAACAAAACCTCCCTACTTCTCCGCATTGGAAAAAACGAAGAAAGACGAGACTTCTTCGTGATCAATTGTGGAAAGGAAGCAGTCATCCTAGGACTTCCCTGGTTACAAGAAGCCAATCTGAATATTAATTGGAATTCAGGAGTCATCTCAATCCCTGATAAACCTATAACCAAACGATCCGACGATCCCAAAGCATTACCACAACGATACCTACTCCGCTACCTATCCTCTGACCCCGACACCATCACTTCCCAATGATTCACTCTGCGAAAGGATGTCCCTTATGGTCTCCCTCTCCGAAAGACCACTATCTCCACTGAACTCTCAATGTCCCAAGAAAGACCATCGACATCTCTCCCCGACGAGATCATCGACTTCCAGGATATATTCTCCAAACCTCCTGACAAAGAACTTCCCCCCTCTCGAATCCTCGACCATGCCATCGAACTCAAAGACTCTTTCGTCCCAAAAGTCGCAAAAGCCTATCCTTTGAACCCGAAAGAACAGGAAGCGTGTAAAGAATTTGTTGCTGAACACCTTGCCTCGGGCAAGATCTCCCCATCCAAATCTCCCCAAGCATCCCCATTCTTCTTCGTCTCTAAGAAAGATGGATCTCTTCGTCCCTGTCAGGACTATCGATATCTGAACGAACATACTGTGAAAAATGCATACCCTCTCCCTCTTATCTCCGACCTTACCGACAAACTCAAAGGATCTACCATCTTCACCAAACTCGACATTCGCTGGGGATATAACAATGTCCTCATCAAACCTGAAGATCGATGGAAGGCTGCGTTTATCACCCCTCAAGGTCTCTTCGAGCCAAATGTTATGTTCTTTGGCTTCTGTAACGCCCCTTCCACATTCCAAGCTTTGATGCAGTCTATCTTCGGTGACTTCCTCGCTGAGGGATGGCTCATCATTTATATGGACGACTTTCTCATTCACAATGATCATCTCGACCGTCATTGGGAACTTGTTCGAAAGGTCCTCCAACGTTTCCGAGAACATAAACTATATCTTAAACTAGAGAAGTGCACCTTCGCTGCATCTGAAGTCGAGTTCCTAGGACTAATCATCCACGGAGGATCCTTGAAAATGGATCCTACCAAACTCTCTGCCATCGAGACTTGGTCTCCTCCTCGCTCTGTCAAAGCTGTCCGATCCTTTATTGGATTTTGCAACTTCTATCGCAAATTCATCCCAAACTTCTCCTCTCTCGCTCGACCCCTCCTCGACCTCACAAAGAAAGACACTCCCTGGACTTGGGGTCCCACTTGTGACACTGCATTTTGCCAACTACAGAACTCCTTTCTGGCCAAACCCGTCCTCTCCATGCCTGATGTCTCCCGTCCATTTACTGTCATGACTGACGCCTCCCTCACCGCCTCTGGCGCTGTCCTCATGCAACCTGATGGGAATGGCGATCTCCATCCTTGTGCCTACCTCTCAAAGACTTTCTCCCCCGCGGAACGCAACTATGATATCTATGATCGAGAACTCCTCGCAGTCATTCACGCCTTAGAAGAATGGCGCCATTATCTCCAAGGCACTGGCCATCCTGTGACTATCCTCACCGATCATAAAAATTTAACTTACTTCCGCCAACCTCGCAAACTGTCTCGCCGCCATGCTTGTTGGCAATTCTTCCTCCTCGACTTCGACCTTCATTTCCATCACCTCCCTGCCGCTGCTATGGCTCCTGCCGATGCCCTCTCCCGTCGTGACGACATCGACACCTCATCCGATAATGCAGACGTCACTCTCCTCCCTGATTCCCTTTTTGTCCGTTCCCTCGACCTTGCCATCCTCGATAAACTCTCCTCCCTCACTTCCTCCGATCCCTTTGCCTCTGCTGCTCTTGCTGCTCTAAACAGTGGAACCTCCCTCCTGCCCCGTGCCTCCCACTCTGATTGGGAGTTCTCCGCTGGTAAACTTTACTTTAAACACCGCCTCTACCTCCCTGAGTCCCTGCGTCGGGATGCCGTTCGTCTTTGCCATGAGTCCCCCTCTGGCGGTCACGGTGGTGTGCTTCGCACTCAGAACCTCGTCGCTCGTGACTATTGGTGGCCTGGGCTCTCCTCCTTTGTTCGTCGCTTTGTCCTCGGTTGTGCCACCTGTCAGTCCTCCAAGGTTAATACGCACCCTTCCGCTCCCCCTCTCATGCCACTCTCCTCGTCTGCCACCCGTCCCTTCCAACAGATTTCCATGGACCTTATCACCGATCT
Organism: Leccinum rimulosum; assembly: GCA_038091395.1. NCBI lineage: Eukaryota > Fungi > Basidiomycota > Agaricomycetes > Boletales > Boletaceae > Leccinum > Leccinum rimulosum. The sequence continues at coordinate 6,985 of JBBPOJ010001845.1, forward strand.
TCCCCTTTCTTTGGGCTTTGATTCTGTGCTGGTCGTGGTCGACCATGGCCTAACGAAGGGGGTAATTTTCCTCCCTTGTCTTAAAACCTGTTCCGCCGCCGACGTTGCCAAACTATTCTTCACCCACATCTTCCCTCGATATGGTCTTCATGACCGTTGCATCTCTGATCGTGGCCCCCAATTTGCCTCTGCCTTCGCACGAGAACTTGCTCGCCTCCTACGGTATGACCTCGCTCTTTCCTCTGCCTACCACCCCCAAACAGATGGCGAAACCGAACGAGTCAACCAAGAACTTGAGACCTATCTTCACATCTTTTGCAAAGGAAGATCAGACGCTTGGGCAGGACTCCTCCCCATGGCTGAATTCTGCCACAACTCCTCCATCCACTCCGTCACCGGAAAAACTCCCTTCTCTCTTATTCTTGGATATGAACCTCGTGCCTATCCCCCCATCGGAAAAACCTTCCTTCCTGATCTCGAAACACGCCTTTCTCTCTTATCTGAAGCACGAAAAGAAGCCCTCGATGCACATGAACGTTCCCAACGCCTCATGAAAGAACGCATCTCATCTCGCTTCGTTCCTTGGAAAGTAGGAGATAAAGTGTGGCTCGATAACAAAAACCTCCACCTCCGATATCCTTCTAGAAAACTAGCTCCCAAACGAGAAGGCCCCTTCGAAATCACTCAAGTCTTATCTCCTATCTCTTATCGCCTCAAACTTCCCCCCACATGGCGTATCAACGACACGTTCCACGCTTCCAAACTATCCTCCTATCGTGAAACAGCGGAACATGGTCCGAATTTCCTATCTCCTCCCCCCATTGACATAGAAGGCGAAGAAGAATATGAAATTGCCGAAATACTCTCACACCGAGGAACACGAGGACGTCGTCAATACCTCGTGTCATGGAAGGGATGGCCTTCTTCCGAAAACACTTGGGAACCTGAACGAAATCTTTCCCACGCCACTTCCATCTTATCTGCTTATAAGAAACGTCGTCCCAAAGAATTCCCCCTCCAGTAAACCACCATGCCTCGTCCTCGCACTCGTCGAAACACTCCTGAAACTGCCTACTCTCGCACCATGGGTCTTACCCATCCTCATGCTTCTATTATTCCAAATCTCTTCGCTCCTGCCATTCGTGATGCTTTATTCGCTACTGTTCTCGAATCCCCCGCCCTACTCTACGAAGTCGAACGAAACATCTTCTCTTCCTCTCTTCCTCACGAAAACGTATACCATGCTATCAGACTCTACCAAACTTATGCTCGTCTTCGTACCCATCACCATTCTTCTCCCACTTTCTCTGCTATCTTCGATCAGGAACTTACTACCCTTCGTTCCAATATTTTTGATGTGCTCATTTCTTCTTCCTTTTCTGATGCTGTCAGAACCCTTCCTCCCTCTCGCCTTTGGGACACCCTTCGTCCTCATTGGATCGCTCTCACCGAGTCCCAACAGAACGCCTACGACCAACAGGCTACACTCTACGCGAATCCCTTTCGATCAGGGCCTGTCGTTACCACTAGAGCCTTCCCCCAGCGACGGGCCACTCCTTCAATCAACCTCGCTCCCTCCTCCTCCTCTACCAGAGTTCTGGGTACTCCTACTACGATGGGTACTTCGTCTCCTTGGATCCACCAGAACCCCCATCGATGTCGACGAACCTCTTCCCATTCCCCCGCCTTATTGCTCCCAACCTGAACGGGACTCTCGCGGAAATTCACCTTCTTCCGCTGCCAACCCTGGACCTCCTTGTCCTGTCTGTCTCAGCCCGAATCACTCTTATGTTCAATGCACCGATTATCGCTGCGACATATGCGTTGAGGTCGGACATGGAGTCTTCGATTGTCCCAGTATGCACCGTTGTCAACTCTGTGGAGGACTTGGACACCTCGAGGCCGACTGTGCCTTCTGTGAGGAACCATCTGACCAGGAGGACCGCGACGTTGACAATGCCATTGAGCACAACTCCGGTGGTCATTCGACTTAGGGTCTTGATGGAGTCAGTGTCTCTACCATACAACGAGGGTAATTGTTACAGCTGGCCCGGATAGGGTCGGATGTAGACTTGGAGACGAAGGCTAAGACGAAGTATTGGCCGAGCAGACGTAACGTCTGGCGAGACCCGAAGACTAAGGACTGAGGGTTCGACGAGGAGGATCTCACGAAGAGTCACTTCACTCGAAGACTCGAAGACTAAGGTCACACCCGATGAGGGCAGAGGTTCGAAGGTGCTGAGGGACGAAGGACTCGAGGGGAAGGCAGGAGACTCAGATGATATTCCAAGTAGCTCTAGCTTAGGGTTACAGGACGAGACGATACTCTATATATACTAAAGAGATGGAATACGAAGGAAACGTAAGGAAGGGACGCGTCATCCGCAGTATGGATGATTAAGAAGCTGCGGAGGATTAGTGATACAGATGACGAAGGATGACGAAGCGATCGAGTCATCGTGAGTCAGAAAGGTAGGGAAAACTCGGAATGAGACGGAAGGAACAGGGATCGGGAATCGGAAGAAGTAGGACCGTCAGCGATGTGGAACGAAACGTGAAATCGCCCGAGGTCTATGATACAAGGTGAATACAACGTAAAGGCGAAGAGCATAGCAAAGAGAGAGGGAAAAGAGGTACATAGAGAACATAGGGGACGATCGTAACAGTAATGTTACAGTTGTCTCTATAAGGTTTCGTCTTCGTCATTCTTCGTTCCGTTTCATTCCCTTCCCCTTCTCCTTGTCCTTTCGATCTGACTCTTCTTTCCTTCTTTCCTCTCCTCAATACGATGTATAATCCTCTATCTCCCTATCATCTTATCTTCTTATCTTCCTATCGCTCTATCTCTTATCTCTCTATCGTCTTGTCGTCTTATCTCCTTATCGCTCTATCTCTTATCTCAATTACCCTTTATGTCTCTCTCTCAGGCTCTCTCACTGCTACTTACATAGCTTGGTCTGTGCTCGACACTCCCTCGCTTAAATACCCTGTAGCACGATGGTGTCGTTTCCCTAGCTAGATCTACGCAATCAAGCGTTAGTATTCCAAGCTACCTCGAGCCCTTAGTGTGATCACTTAAGGTAGAGAGATTTCCCCTTGTATTCGTCTCGACGTGACTCTTTGTGAGCTCCTCGACAATACAAGTAAACACTTCACGTAACACTGCCTGCTCGTTGTCCACAGCTTGAGTTTTGATGGTGCTGGCAGTGGGTACGGTTCGCGTATAACGTGTCGAGTCAGATTGAGGGTAGAGGGTTGAGGGACTAACTAAAGCCGTCAAACTGATGTAAAGGACAGTGAGGTCTCATCGTAAGACTTCACTTTCTGCTTGAGATCGCGGACATAGTAGGCCCGAGGCGCATCCAATTAGTAAGTAAAAATAATGGAGCAAATATCAACACACCGGAGTCGAAGACTCCCGTTCTGTCACCAATCACGACCTAAGCTCTTCGAGTCACTTGAGTTTTGATGATGCTGGTAGTGGGCACAGTTCGCATATAACGTGTTGAGTCAGATTGATGGTAGAGGGTCGAGCGTCGTACTGGTGTGGAAATGTGATTGTTAGTTATCAGAGTTCAGAAGAATACCCATAGACATACCAAGTACTACCAACAGATAGAGAGAACACGAAAATGTGTCCGTGGAAGGAGAGAATGAAGTGGGTCCATTGTGTGGTATTTCTGTTGGTGTGCAAGGTAGTAACTGTCGAACTCGTTTGCTACGAGATTTACCACACGTGATTGGGGCGAAAAACTAGCCATTCGTAGGGAATCATACTTGGTCGTGAAAAATACGAGGGATAGCGATATCGACTACATTAGCTCTGCAGAAACACCTTCTTCACGCTCGACAGCCTCGATGACCCTGTTAATTGCGTCCCTCATCTCCTCTTCCTGGAGCGCAGTACGATCGGCGTTTGTGGGTTGTTTGGGGCCATCCATGGCATCCCACAAGTTTGGGGCGGGATCTTGAGAGAAATTCAGTCACTCTTTCTTGTAGTTATACTTAAGCATTTGGAGCGCTTCCATAAGGATGCAGCTAATCCTGTTCCTTTTCTTCGTATCCGTTTCCGCGCTTGATGAAAATATGCGCTCGCATGGTACGGCGGATGCTTGCACAGGGAGATAATCCATCGCAATAGCGAAAAGGATTGGATATGTTTTGCGATTCGCC
>JBBPOJ010001846.1:0-11153 GCA_038091395.1 Leccinum rimulosum
TGAAAGACGAGACGTGCCACGCCAATCTGTGCTAGATAATCCGAGACAGGGACGCGTGGGGGATATTTATTCTCCTGTTCGACGACGCGCTCGATGGATCCATGCTGTCTAATAAATTTGAGGGCGCGGTTTGGTCCGACATTCTTTATCCGTTGTGAAAAATCGGTGCCGAGCAAGAGTGCAAAGTCTATATAGCTCGTGCGGTCCAGCTGGAGGGTCGCACGAACGGCCTCGCCGTGCACGACGACAATGGGAGATTCCCGCAAAGTGATACCACGCAACATTGGGGCTTCGTATACGAGCACGTCCGTGTCCTCGCTCACGACGTAATCTGCGTGGCCGTGGGCGACAAGGGCGCACGCGAGTGCTTCTGCCTCGAATGGACTCGAGGATTCTATACAGGGCACGCCCATGGCACACAAGAGCTCCTTGCACTCTTCGTACGTTTGTGTCGTCGGAGAGTTGCTGCGACGTTGATATGACTGGGAGACGAGGGTGCTCCGATTGGCGAGTTCCATCAATGCGGACTCGATTTCGGGTGGTGGGACTTCTTCAGAGCGAGGTGACGAGAGGAAGTTCCAAATGTGACCTTCGTCGAGCGTCATCTGGAGCTGTTGCTTGGACATGGAGTATTCGATCCTTGCCTCAAGGGAGTCAGGGCTGTCTGCCTGTGAGTCATGATCGTGTTCTCGCTCTGGGATCTTAGGTTCTTCAAAAGATGAAGGCATGGACGTGAGCTGGGCGATGCAATGGCTGTATTCGGAATACAGTGTGGAAAGTTCCGATTGAAACGACTCGATGGAATCGGGTGGCTGGTAAGAAATCGGTGTGGACTGCACCGCGATGTTCCAGTGGACAAATGGAAGGGACGACAGTACTTCATCAGGAGGGTCATCAAAGTCGTCGCAAGAGCCGATGTCGTGGCCTGTCATTGCATGAGTGGCAGTATCTAGGTGTGCGGATGGCTGCAAGTAGTGTGGTTCGAATCTAGATGGCAGAGGTGATGCGGCCACGGAATCCAAGACATCCTGCACGTCGTGTATTCCTAGTAGGCCGCCGTGTGGGAAGGGGTAAGAATGCACAGTGCACGTGACGGGAGCGCGTGATGGAGGAGGATCCGGTGGAGGGAATATGGACACGGGACGTGTGGACCCTGACGCATGCGCGTCAGACGATCTGTGAGAAGGTGTGATATTGGCGAGGGCGTCGATGACGCGTTGGCGATCGGAGCTAGGCAAGGAACGGTAATAGGGAAGAAGGCGCATCAACTTCTGGAGTCTATGAAATCTATTTATCTCGATGGACCCGCGAGCGGCGTCTATTTTCCGGGATTCTCTGCGTCGCTCGACCTGTTAATTGAGATCAGGGATGATGGAGGGTGAGTAGATGGAAAAAAAAGACCTCGGGTGCTTTGGCTGCGCTGCGTTGTTTTCCATCAAAGACGCAAATGGCACGGACGTCAGCCTGTTTCAGTTCAGTGAGTATACGATGCCAGCCGATTATATGTCTGTGTGGGTGTGGCATGGGTGCAAAATGAAAGCGTTGGGTGACAAGGGTGCCATCTCTGTCGTCGCGCTGGGGTGAGTTGTGGGATGTGTTGAATGACGGTGCTCACATGACGACGGTCTTTCCGCGGAGGGATGTGAAGCGGTCCTGGAGTGTCTTGAATACATGCGGACTAGGATAACTAGTTAGCTAGGCAAGTTGAATTGAAAGTGTACTAACATACCACGTTTTCTGTAGAAAGGGGGTAATGCCTAGCACGCCCATTATTGAGTAGGACTTTTTCCAACTCCGCCCTTGCAGCCACGTCGTGTCCGTAAGACCAGCAACGCCCGGAAGAACGACAACAACGACGACGACGACCGCGCGCTCAGGCCAGCTACCAAGTAGCGCTCATTCTAGTTCTCCCATCATGTCCGTCATGCTCACAAAATTTGAGTCAAAGAGCAATCGCGTCAAAGGTACATTTCTCGTGTTCTCGCTGTCCCGCTCGCTTGCTAGACTTTTATTCTCTTCAAGGACTCGCCTTCCATCCCACTCAACCTCTCCTCGCCGCCGCTTTGCACAATGGTAGCGTACAGCTGTGGAACTACCGCATGGGCGTTCTAGTAGACAGATTCGAAGAGCACGAAGGTGATCTCTCTCTTGCTCAGCAGCGCAGACCAGCTTTGTTGATGTCTTTTGACAAGGCCCTGTCCGTGGTGTTGCCATCCATCCTAGCAGAGCACTCTTGGTCACCGGAGGCGATGACTATAAGATCAAAGTTTGGGGTCAGTGCCATCATTCGTTTCACAGTTGGTTCTGATGCTTCGCAGACCTCCGTCCCCAGAACCGTCGGTGCCTCTTCACTTTGCATGGCCATCTCGACTACGTTCGGACCGTCCAGTTCCATCACGAGATGCCTTGGATCGTGAGTGCTCTATCGTTCTCAGCTCATGTCCTTTTCATCAACCTCGCGTCCCAGCTCTCCGCATCCGACGACCAGACTATTCGCATATGGAACAGCACTTCGCGCAACTGTATTGCCATCCTCACCGGCCATTCGCACTACGTCATGTCTGCTCAGTTCCATCCCAAGGACGATCTCATCGTGTCGACCTCCATGGACCAGACCGTTCGTGTTTGGGACATATCCGGTTTGCGAAAGAGCACCCCCAGCGCCGGTCCCAACAACTTCGAGACATTCGATACCTTCTCTACTGTAAAATATGTCCTCGAGGGCCACGACCGAGGCGTTAATTTTGCCGCCTTCCATCCCACACTCCCCTTGATCGTTTCCGCCGCAGACGATCGCTCGATCAAAATTTGGAGGATGAGTGAAACAAAGGCTTGGGAGGTCGATTCTTGCAGAGGGCACTTCAACAATGTCTCCAATGCCCTTTTTCATCCCAAGCACGAACTCATCGTGTCTTGTGGTGAGGACAAGACCGTGCGTGTCTGGGATCTCGCCAAGCGTACCGCGATTCAAACCTTCCGGAGAGAACACGATCGTTTCTGGGTCCTGGCTGCACATCCTAACCTCAATCTGTTTGCTGCGGGTACGAATAAGCATGCAGCAAGAAATGTTTTTGCTAATAAGCTTTGTAAATTTAGGTCACGACAGTGGACTCATTGTGTTCAAACTCGAGCGCGAAAGGCCTGCCTTTGCGGTCCATGCCGACTCACTGTATTACATTCGGGATAAATACGTTCGAACATACGACTTCAATACCGGCTCTGATATTGGCCTTCTCAGCGTCCGCAAATTCGGAAGTCCTTACGTCCCTCCCCGCACCCTTAGCTACAACCCTGCCGAACGTGCCGTCATCACGACAATCTCTTCGGATAATGGCTTGTACGAGGTATCTTCGCTCCCCACGCAGACCAATGGAGAGGTCAAGGACTCATCCACGGATGGTAAACGTGGTACAGCCCACAGCGCAATTTTCGTGGCTAGGAACCGGTTTGCCGCCTTGAACAAGATCACACAGGTAAACGGAGATAGTGACAACCAACCCATGGATGCTCACCATTTCATCAGCTTATCGAGGTTCGCGATCTCTCAAACTCCGTAGTGAAAGGGATCAAGGCTCCGGTCCAAACCAACGAGATTTTCTACGGTGGGACTGCATGTCTCATTCTGAGCTCAACGTCGTCGGTCGCTCTCTACGACATTCAACAGCAAAAGATCATCGCGGAGCTGAATAGTCCTCCCGTCAAGTACGTTGCCTGGAGCTCAGACGGGCAATTGGTAGCCTTGATGAGCAAGCACAGTGAGTGCTAAACGCGTTCTCTGCGTCCGTCATCTAATCCTGAATGGCACCAGCTATTACCGTCGCCAACAAAACCTTTTCTCAAAGTAGCCTGATTCACGAAACGATTCGGATCAAATCTGGAGCTTGGGATGACGCAGGCGTCTTCATCTATTCTACTCTTAATCACATAAAATACTGCCTTCCTCAAGGGTATGTCGGACGTCCCGCTATTGTGTCGGCGCATCTAATTTTGTTTCTTCCGTCGCTGAAGCGATAACGGGGTGATATGCACGCTTGACAATCCGGTTTATCTGACGCGCATCAAGGGCACAACCGCACACTGTTTGGACCGTTCCGCGCGTCCTCGAACTATCACTTTCGACCCTACGGAATATCGATTCAAGCTTGCTCTGCTCCGGAACAATTACGAAGAGATGCTTCATATCATACAAACGTCGACCCTCATCGGGCAAATTATTATTGTATATCTGCAGCAAAAAGGGTTTCCCGAGGTAAGCTTCAATGTGCTTTATCGGACTCGTCTGATACCGGTGATGACGATTTCAGACTGCATTGCACTTCGTCCAAGACAAGAATACAAGGTTTGACCTTGCCATCGAATGCGGGAACTTCGACGTGGCTTTGGAGACCGCAAAAACAATCGATCGACCAGAGTGTTGGGAGCGCTTGGCACAGCAGGCACTTAAGCAAGGAAATCACAAAGTAACTGAAGCTATTTATATGTGCTCGCATACATTGACCGACCATCTTTTATAGATCGTTGAAAAAGCTTTCCAGCAGACGAAGAACTTTGACCGCTTGTCGTTCTTGTATCTGGCTACTGGCAGCATGGACAAACTATCAAAGATGCAAAAGATTGCAGCTGCAAGGGGGGATCCGATGTCACGCTTCCACAATGCCTTGTATGCTGGTGACGTACAGGGGCGAATCGCCGTGCTGCGAGACGTGGGACTTCGTATGCGTTCGTTTTGATTGTATTCGCGCATCCACTGACCTAGACTATAGACCCGCTTGCTTACTTGACTGCGAAAACGAACGGCCTGGACTCCGAGGCAGCCGAAATCCTCGAAGCGGCTGGATTAAGCGAGGCGGATATCGACGACGTCCCTTCGTTTGGTCAATCGACACTTCAACCACCACCTATTGTCACTTCCACTACAAACCACAACTGGCCATCCATTTCAATCAGTGAGAGCTTCTGGGACCGTGCACTCGCGAACGGCAACCTGGATGGCGATGGTGAAATTCCTCACCTCAATGGGATCGATACATCTGCTACCGCTGCCTCATCCGCACTCGATGACTGGGCAAAGGAGGAGGAGGTTCCTGAGGTCGATGCTGAAGAGGCTGGGTGGGACCTTGATGCTGACGTCGCCGATGGTGAGAGTCGCACGGAAGAGGAGTTTGAGGATGCCGTTGGTGAGGACGAGGACGAAGGTGCGGGTGCGACTCCTGGTGTGAGCGAAAACGAGCTTTGGGTACGCAACTCGCCATTCGCTGGGGATCATGTTGCGGCGGGGTCTTTCGACACTGCCATGCAGGTGAGCAGTTATGAACTAGGGGTGGAGCTGTACTCATTGCCGTTCAGTTGCTAAACCGGCAGTTTGGGGTGGTCAACTTTGAACCTCTGAAGCAACTATTCCTCTCTACCTATCGATCGTCGCACGCATACGTCACTGTTTTGGCATCGCTACCACCTTTGCAAGTCCATGTGAGACGCAATCCATCGGAGACGTCGCCTGGGCGGGTGTTGCCTGTTGCTGTGCGATCCCTGCCGTCAGCGCGGACAGATCTCTCGGAAGGCTTCCGTTGCGTCTCAGGTAACAAGCTTGCTGAAGCTCAAGGTGTATTCCGATCGGTATTGCAATCATTGCTCTTGGTGGTAGTGTCTTCGGATGAGGAAGCCAAGGAGGTTCGTCCATCAGTTGACCACCTTTTCGATGACACTGACGGAATAGAAAACGCAGTGGCGTGACACTGTTGTGTCTGCACGTGAATATCTGCTCGGTGTTTCGATCGAACTGGAGCGACGACGCATTCTCCAGGACGAACCAGACAATGTCCGTCGACAGTTGGAGCTCGCAGCATACTTTACGCACTGCCAGCTCCAACCGCCCCACATGCAAATAGCCTTGCGCAGTGCTATTGGAGCGTTTGCAAAGGCGAACAACCACGCCACTGCTGCTAAATTTGCGAGACGTCTGTTGGATCTCAACCCCGACCCCAAAATTGTTGCACAGGTATGTTCTGTGGGAAGTTGCTCCAAGAAACGTCATGCTGACGTATTGGGGTTTGCAGGCGCGCCAACGAATTGCGGCAGGGGATCGAAACCCCCGGAATGCAGTGGAGATCTCGTATGACGAGTTCACGGAATTTGACATTTGTGCAGCCACGTATACGCCGATTTACAAGGGGTCGGCGTCTATCCACTGCCCGTATACGGACGCGTCGTTCTTGCCTGAATTCAAGGGAAAGCTAGAGCCTCTTACGGAACTGACAGATATTGGGATGACAGTGAGCGGACTGCCTGCTCCGCGGTGAGGTGGAAACTAGAACTATTACGGTAGAGTCGGGTTTTGTGTAAATGATGATAATTTCAGCATGTCATGTGATTCGCAAGCATCTGCTCTTGCTTTTGATCTTCTTCTTCCATCTGCCGGACATGGGCGACGACACGAGCAACATCGAGTTCGCGGATTTGTTACGGAGCCCAGGCCCACCCTCGCAGCAGACTGGTCCGCCGACTATCCAAGACTCTGAGCGGACGGTGGACGACATTCTCGCACAGTCCTCGACGGATCTCATTCGCGCGTTTGCATCCTCGATCAAACAGGGCGCGGTGAGGGAGGCGAGCAAGACGGAAGAATTCCAGCAAGGTAAAACGCGCATATACGCTGAGTTTCATTGACGACGGGTGTGTCAGAGTTCAAAAGGCGGTTGTACCGGGCCATGATCCGCATGTTCGTGTGGTCAAACGCGCGGATCTCGCACGAAACGAGATCGGGCGAGGGAAGGCTCGCGGAGGGGGTGCAAAGTCTGTTGCTGCTGGAACAGGACCAAGGCAGGTCATCATCTCCTCCTTCCCGTGCTACTACGATCATGGGTAGGCCGGGTGTGTTTGATGCGAACGTTTTGTGCTGACATGATTGATAAGATCGACTTCGTGCACGACTTTGTGAGCTGATGACTGCGGTCAGCAGGGCGGTGGAGATGTTTGGACAGTTTTGATAAGATAATAGTAGTATAATAGGAAAATGTCAAGTCAAAAAAAAAGTTATTTTGGACGTCGACTCTTTCGATGAAATCGTAGTCAACTCAAGTTATTACTTACTACACTTTTTCTTTCTTTTCAAGAGCTATCATGTCCCTTGCAAAGGGCCCCCACTGCTCTTTCGTCCTCCTCGCAGAGTTCGACATTGATAGTGGGGCTCAGCTCACCTACCAATTCCCCCAACCGCTCGGGGCAGACGAGGGGTGAGAGCCTTCTCTTCGTACTAGTATGACAGTTCTCTGATCGCATACAGGCTACTAGCCAATCTGATGCTTCCAGATGGTGCAGAGCGACATCTCGAAGACTGGACCATCTTCTTCCTCAACCAGACACCCTTCAACACCATCTCCCCCGTCCTCGCTCTCGAAACACCCGAATCCTCGGATGACCCTTCAAATGACCCAGACGGCCGCCCTGAGCTTATATACGTACTCAACCTCGTCCGCACAAAACACGACAAGACAGCTCGGAGGTGCGTCGCGGTCCGAACGATTTCCTCTGTGGCCTCTAATTCGGCTCGTACAGAGGTGCAGTCGTCAAAGCGATGGCCATCTGTACGCGGCATCCGTTCATCCAGATCTTCAAGGTGAGTGTCCCCACAGCCGTTCCCTCCTCCGCTCACACCACGAATAGCCTGTTCTCTTGCTCGCATTGGATGACTACTTTGCTAATCCCTCCCAAGACTGTCTCGCCCGCCTCTTCGATGCCATCAACTCCATGGACATCACCGGCGCTCCCAATCTAACCCGGTATGAAAAGTTCATCATGCGCGCTTCCGAACGCAAGGACATCTTTGGCGAAAAGTTTGCCTACCCAAAGATCCCCGACAACGCATCCAATCTGAGCGGCTCCCACGTGAAATCGCAGCACAAGACGACCTCGTCGACGGGTTCCCATTCGAGTGAAGACAGCATGCTCGTTCGGCGTCTCGTGCAGGGCGAAGGGGCGGCGACGCGCGAACGTTCGACGACTGAGAGCAGCGTGGCTAGTTCTCACCTGCCCCAACCTAACCCTTCCTCGCCGTCCGATTCGTCTTTCTCCCTGGGCGGGAGTGCGGTCTGGGTCGGCGATGAGAGCGTGATAGTAGACAATCAGAATCAGAATCAGGTCGGCGTCGCGATCGGAGGCGGGCCGGGGAGCGTTATACCGAGCTCTCAGCTCGGTCGGGGTCGCAAGTCGACCGACGCTTCCTCCTCTTCCTCTTCCCATGGTTTCCCTCGAGAACAACATAATGCGTACAACGGCGCGATACCCACCACCTCGGACCCCCATTTGCGTTCTGGATTATCGAAAGATACCCATTTCTTCCAAACCACCATAGCTTACAAGGGACACCAGCTGCCTATCAAACTTCCCATTGCCAATTTTCCAGAGGAAGTTGGTGATGTCAGTCTGCGACGCTTTGCTCTTTTTTCGCGCTGACCCTTGTTCCGCGTTCTTTACAGTATTCCTTAATTCAATTAATACAGACATTCTCAGCACCGCTCGTGACCGTATCTGGACCACACCACCCACACTTGCACACCAACGGAAATCTCACTCATCCCATAATTATTCTCTTTAATGCACTCGTTACCGGAAAGCGTATTCTCTTTTTAGGTCATAGCATACCCGCAGGTCAAGTGGCCAACTATGTCTTGTCAGCATGTGCGTTGGGTTCAGGGTGCGGGATCTTGAGAGGTTTTATCGAACGTGCATTCCCATACGCTGGTTTGGCCGGCGGTGAGGACTGGGTTACAACGTAAGTTGGGACGGAGTTTTAGCGCATACATGCACGCTAACGGCACGTGTGACTGTAGACCAGCATACATTGCAGGCGTGACGAACCCGATCTTTGAAACGTCGGGATCCTGGGACTTGCTGATGGACGTTGGGAATGGCCGCGTAGTGGTCTCGAAAGACATTCATACTTCCTTTCCTGTAGCCGCTACCCCACCGGCCATTATTCCCCTAGTCGCTCGCACGGGCGTGATTCGTGCCGAAAACTCGGTGGCTAGCGAAGAAGAAATCGCACGGATAGCAACGCGAGACGGGGCTCAATCCACGCAGAAGTCCGATTTTACAGCACGACCTGACAACTTGGATAATTTGTTCATAGAGGACGTGCGTACTTGCCCATAGTATCATCCTAACGAAAGGGCTCGAATTGACTCGTTGTGGTTTTGTTAGCTGATTGCTTCCATCACGTCACACTTTGGTGAGACGTCGGTGAGGTTGCGGTTCGTCGAATACGTGGTTCGGTTTTTGCGAATGTCGTCGAGGTACGAGGAAATAGCGACAGGTTCGACGGCGCTAGGGTTCCCGAGCATTCCTTTCACCGAAGGATCGCTGGGGAGCGGAGCCGTATTTCCTGATGAAGTCGTGGCGTCCAGGGAGTTGGCTGCTAACGCAAGCCGTATCGAGGGTTGGCGAAGGACCAAGGTGTATCAGTACTGCACGATCGTACGTCATAATGCGGCGATGGCTCACCTCCGGTGATATCTCACGGAGCGACAGGACTTTCAAAAGCATCGCGCCACAGACACAATTCAAGGGTTCAAGTACGATCTCGTGCATCAGATTTCCCGCCTTCGTCTTGTGAAGAACGTTCCTGATGCCGAGGTCGAGCTGATCATGCGCACGATCGCGGATAACGTGCGATCGTACGAGCAGGTGGTCGAGGTATGTCGTATTTTCGTCTACTCAAAGTTTTGCCAAGAGGTTCATACGTCGCGATCGTATAGCTGTTGGCACATACTCCGCCTCACATCGGAGGACTGCAGCCTCTGAGCTTTTGCTTGTTCCATCAGCAAGAGTCTGTGCGAGAAGCGACGGTGGACATCTTCAACGAGTTGAGAATGTACCCGGTAAGTCGATACGTTCTTTACCTGACGTTGCGCACGGCAGCTCACCTCGTGTCGCGTCGCAGGTCGGCCGGATATTCCTGCAAGCTCTGAACCACTTTCAGCGGTATGCGTATGTACGACAAGCCCACGCTCGAGAGTCAAGGGCGAAAGAGAGCGCGACGACGACTACCACCGCTAATAACAACCACCTCGTTCCTCCACTGCCTTCGCTGGTTGCGCGCTCACCCTCCAACCGGAGCGAAGTCAGTCTAGGCGGATTTTGATTTCGGCCCCCCCCCCTAGTTTCTCTTTTTTTTCTCTTTTTTTTTTTTGGATTGTGAACCCATAGCTTACTTTCGACCTTCTTGCGTATATCATCTTTGTTTGTTTGTTTGTTTGTATGACTTGCTACACACACCTTACTAGGTCAATCAAATACCATTTCTTCTGAACAGAGGATTGTATTTAGAGTCTGTTCCTACATCTACAGACTACAGCTAATCCACCTGCTTGATATGAAATTGATTGCTATTCCTTGATGCTGTACTCTGAGTCCAGGGTGAGCAGCCTAACTTGCAACCTGGTAAGGGTACCACAGTGGCATGTGGCAGTGGTGGGTGTGGCAGGGTGTAATGGCATAGTAAAATTATGTACTATACAACTACACTATACATTGTTGGGGCTATAGTCTGCATTGCCCAGGTATTCACTTGTGCAAGATGTGATTGTTGTGCCATGCCTTGTAGCAGTTAGTATAGGCCCCTTCAAGTTCCAACTTTGCCCCTGTGAGTTCACGACAAAAATAATCCCAGTTCGGAGGCAGTTCCAGTGGCATTCAAAAAGAAAGCAGTCCATGTTGCATTCGAGGCCTTCCTGCAAGACTGCATTGCATACAGTGTTGTGCAAATTCTGGATGGATGCCTGGAATCCCTGGATGGCTGCCAGACCCCTGTTGATGACAGCCTCAACATGGTCCATCATGACATAAGAACATGCTAGTAACAGGATCTAGTAATTAGTACAAATTTTTCTAATCCCAATCTATAAACAGCATGGGACAGTATTGCATAATTTTTACTGGTAAATAGCTGAGTCTTATTGTGACATGTTAGTATTAGGTAAACTATTAACAGGAAAAACAAACCACATTCTAAAACTATCATACCATATGATGACAATCTAGATGCCTTGTTTATTTAGCCTGTCACATGATGTGATAGTTTACCTATGTTATATTGTAACATGCCAGTGGTAGTATTAGCTATTAAGCAGGAAAACTTATGCAAGGCTGTCCCATGC
>JBBPOJ010001847.1:0-11137 GCA_038091395.1 Leccinum rimulosum
GCGTGAGTCCCTTCTACTGGCAGCACCGTGGATCGTCTGCTTACACTTGGACAGGCAAAGCTCGGATCGACAATGTTGACGGCGTCTCGGGTCTCGAAGCGGGGGCGTTATGCGCGAGTCCCGTCGGTTTTAAGTACAAACAGAAAACGACACGGAAGAAGAAAACGATCATTTCTGGGGGACTTGGTTTACCTTCAGCGATGTGGCTCCCTTCTACTGGCAGCACCGTTGATCGTCTGCGTATGCTTGGACAGGTACAGCTGGGTTCGACAATGTCTACGGCGTCTTTGGTCTTGAAGCGGGGGCGTTGTGCGTGAGTCCCTTCTACTGGCAGCACCGTTGATCGTCTGCGTATACTTGGACAGGTACAGCTGGGTTCGACAATGTTTAGGGCGTCTTCGGTCTCGAAGCTCCCGTGTTATGCGTGAGTCCCTTCTACTGGCAGCACCGTCAATCGGTTGAGTATACTTGGACAGGCAAAGCTCGGTTCGACGATGTACACAGCATCTTGGGTCTCGAAGCGGAGGCGTTATCCGCGAGTCCCGTCGGCTCCAAGTACAAAAAGAAATCAATACGGAAGAATACAGCGAGCATTTTTTGTGGGCTCGGGTTACGTTCAGCAATGTGTCTCCCTTCTTCTGGCAGCACCGTCAATTGTTTGCGTATACTTGGACAGGCCCACCGCTCGGTTCGACAATGTTTAAGGCGTCTTCGGGCTCGAAGCGGGCACGTTAAGCATGAGTCCTCTACTGGTAGCACCGTCCATCCTTTGCATATACTTGGACAGGCACAGCTGGGTTCGACAATGTTTACGGGGTCTTCGGTCTCGAAGCTGGCGCGTTATGCGTGAGTCCCTTTTACTGGCAGCGCCGTGGATCGTCTGCGTATACTGGGACAGGCAAAGCTCGGTTCGACAATGTTTACGGCGTCTTGGGTCTCGAAGCGGGGGCGTTATGCGCGAGTCCCGTCGGCTCCGTGTACAAAAAAGCAATCACTACGGAAAAGGAAGCGAGCATCTCTGGGGGGCTCGGTTTACCTTGAGCGACGTGGCTCCCTTCTACTGGCAGCACCGTCGATCGTCTGCGTATACTGGGACAGGCAAAGCTCGGTTCGACAATGTTTACGGCGTCTTGGGTCTCGAAGCGGGGGCGTTATGCGCGAGTCCCGTCGGCTCCAAGTAAAAAGAAATCAATATCGAAGAAGCAAGCGAGCAATTTGGGGGGCTCGGTTTACCTTCAGCAATGTGGCTCATCGTCTGTGTATACTTGGATAGGCCCAGCGCTCGGTTCGACAATGTTCACGGCGTCTTCGGTTTCAGAAATCAATACGGCAGACGAAAGCAAACATTTCTGGGGGGCTCGGTTTACCTTCAGCGATGTGGCTCCCTTCTACTGGCAGCACCGTCGATCCTCTGCGTATTGCCCACCGCTCGGTTCGACAATGATTAGGGCGTCTTGGGTCTCGAAGCGGGGGCGTTGTGCGCGAGTCACGTCGGCTCCAAGTAGAAAAAGAAATCAATACGGAAGAAGAAAGCGAGCAATTTTTGGGGGCTTGGTTTACCTTCGGCGATGTGGCTGCCTTCTACTGGCAGCGCCGTGGATCGTCTGCGTGTACTTGGACAAGCAAAGCTCGGTTCGACAATGAACACGACGTCTTCGGTCTTAAGAAGTCAATACGGAAGAGGAAAGCGAGCATTTCTGGGGGGCTCGGTTTACCTTCAGCGATGTGGCTCCTTTCTACTGGCAGCACCGTCGATCGTCTGCGTATACTTGTATAGGCTCACCGCTCGGTTCGACAATGATTAGGGCGTCTTCGGTATCGAAGCGAGGGCGTTATGCGCGAGTCCCGTCGGCTCCAATTACAAAAAGAAAGAACTATGGAAAAAGACAGCGAGCATCTCTGGGGGGCTCGGTTTACCTTGAGCGATGTGGCTCCCTTCTACTGGCAGCACCGAGGATCGTCTGCGTATACTTGGACAGGCGAAGCTCGGTTCGGCAATGAACACGGCGTCTTCGGTCTTAAGAAATCAATACGGCAGACGAAAGCGAGCATTTCTGGGGGGCTCGGTTTACCTTCAGCGATGTGGCTCCTTTCTACTGGCAGCACCGTCGATCGTCTGCGTATACTTGGATTGGCTCCAAGTACAAAAAGACATCACTACCGAAAAAGAAAACGAGCATCTCTGAGGGGCTCGATTTACCTTCAACGTTGTGGCTCCCTTCTACTGGCAGCACCCTCGATGGTCTGCGTATACTTGGATAGGCCCACCGCTCGGTTCGACAATGTTTAGGGCGTCTTCGGGCTCGAAGCGGGCACGTTATGCATGAGTCCCTTCTACTGGCAGCACCGTCGATCGTATGCATATACTTGGACAGGCAAAGCTCGGTTCGACAATGTTGACGGCGTCCTCGGTCTCGAATCGGGCACGCTATGCGTGAGTCCCTTCTACTTGCAGCACCGTCGATCGTTTGAATATACTTGGACAGGCCCACCGCCAAGTTCGACAATGATTAGGGCGTCTTCGGTCTCGAAGCGGGGGCATTATGCGTGAGTCCCGTCGGCTCCAAGTACAAAAAGAAATCATTACGGAAGAAGATAGCGAGCAATTTCTGGGGGCTTGGTTTACCTTCAGCTATGTGGCTCCCTTCTACTGGCAGCACCGTCGATCGTATGCATATACTCGGACAGGCAAAGCTCGGTTCGACAATGTTGACGGCGTCCTCGGTCTCGAAGCGGGCGTGCTATGCGTGAGTCACTTCTACTTGCAGCACCGTCGATCATTTGCGTATACTTGGACAGGCCCACCACTCGGTTCGACAATGATTAGGGCGTCTTGGGTCTCGAAGCGGGGGCGTCATGCGTGAGTCCCGTCGGCTCCAAGTACAAAAAGAAATCAGTACGGAAGAAGAAAGTGAGCAATTTTGGGGGCTTTGTTTACCTTCAGCTATGTGGCTCCCTTCTCCTGCCAGCACCGTTGAACATTTGCGTATACTTAGATAGGCTTACCGCTCGGTTCGACAATGTTCAGGGCGTCTTTGCTCTCGAAGCGGGCATACTGGGACAGGCCCACCGCTCGGTTCGACAATGATTAGGGCATCTGCGGTTTCGAAGCGGGCGCGTTATGAGCGTGTCCCGTCGGCTCCAAGTACAAACGGAAATCAAGGAAGAAGACAGCTACCATTTTTTGAGGGCTCGGTTTACCTTCAAAGATGTGGCTCCCTTCCGGTTCGACAATGTTCAGGGTGTCTTCGGTCTCGAAGCGGGCATACTTGGACAGGCCCACTGCTCGGTTTGACAATGATTAGGGCATCTGCGGTTTCGAAGCGGGCGCGTTATGAGCGTGTCCCGTCGGCTCCAAGTACAAACGGAAATTTTTGAAGGCTCGGTTTACCTTCAGAGATGTGGCTCCCCTTAGGACACGGTGGCATTTGAGTTCGGTTTTGTTGGATGCTATATATTCTTTGTCTACTCTTGGTATTACAGGGACTATCATAGGTCTCAATAGTATGAGATATACATTATGTGTGAAGCCATCCAACACCATCAATGTCTTGTGGTCGGACTCAATACTATGACAGATGCTTTGTTTGTGAAGTCATCCAACACCATTACAGTCTTGATGATCCCATAGACCAATGCTTTAACCAATACTATGAAATACTATTCTTTGTGGTCGGACTCAATACTATGACAGATGCTTTGTTTGTGAAGTCATCCAACACCATTACAGTCTTGATGATCCCATAGACCAACGCTTTAACCAATACTATGAAATACCATCCTTGTACTATCATTTTAACTAAGACTATGAGACACTATGAGAGGGCTATAAAAGCACTATCTAGTCAGACCCTCACTATGAGCACTATGAACCTGTCCAGCACTGTCCATCACTGGACAGTTACCCCTGATTTTGCTGATGTGATGGGAGAAGAAAACGTTCAAGTCCAGGCAGCTGGCGGATCTTCGTCGCTATTCCCTTCAATCTGAAGTTCAGGCGACACAACTGATCGTGTTGATCAGGGCCAGGCGGATCGATCGCATCGCGAATGAGTGAGGTCATCTGTTTGAATTCGTCTGCTAGGGTCTTCCCCTCTGGGCCAGATGCGATGACATCGTCCAGCGGGGAGCGGAGGCAAGCGATCTGGTTCCAAAAGACTCCCCTTCCTTGTTCTAGCAACCCGACTGCCTTCTCAGGATGACCACTGCGAAGACAAGCCGAAAAAGCGTCCACAGCAAGCGACGATGCAAGCTGTTTGAGGATGGGTAGGTGTTCTGGTAGCGAAGGAAGAGTTGCAAGATGGTGAACGAGCAGTCGAAGAGTGGTTTCATATGCGAGAACTGTGGTGGGGTGGTGGAATTGCTCCGCTGCACTGACCCACGCTTTAGTCAAGTCCGCTGAGGATACCATTTCTTGTACGCGAGTCGACTCGACACATAGATCGAATAGTTTGTCCTGATCTTACGACTGGTTCGAATGCTCAAACTACCGAGGAAGCAGATTAGACTAGCTAATGGGTTTGAGCGGTCAGGGTGACCTGGTGGACGCAATTCGAACGACTCCTGCGTGAGAACAATGGCGTCGTCAAGGTCTACCATCCGCCCGAGATCGTTGTAACGAGAGAAGAGGTGAAGGCCAAGATTGAACGAAGCCGTTGAACGCTGTGGGTGGCCTCTTGGGCTAAGGTCTAAAGCTTCTCTTCCAAGTTCAATAGACTCGTCGAGCTCTGCCATTCCCCCGGACTGCTTAAACCGAGTGGAGACATGGTTTACAAAGTTTGTCAAAGCCATGGACCTGTCTGGGTGGCCTCGTGGACGAAGGTCGAGCGCTTGTCGCCCGAGAACAATCGCCAGACCAAGATCTTCCAGTTTCCCAAGCTCCCCATACCTAATGGAGATATCCACTGCAGCACTGTTCAAAGACCTTGATCGATCTGGGTGGCCCTTTGGGCGAAGGTCGAGTGCTTTTGTCCAAGGATAATCGCCTCGTCAAGGTCTGCTACCACATTGAGCTGGCGGTACCAAGAGAAAAGGTGAAGCGCAGCACTGTCCATCAATGTTGCCCTATCTGAGTGGCCCGGTGGACAGATATCGAGGGCCTCTCTGCCCAGAATGATTGCCTCCTCTAGATCTGCAACCTGCCCGAGCTGTTGGTACCGAGTGAAGAGACAAATCGAAAGATTGTTCAAATGAACCAATCTGTCCGTGTGGCCATTGGGCAAAAGGTCAAGCGCTTCTCGCTGCAGCTCAATCGCCTCTCTGAGGTCTGCTATATCCCCGAGTTGCTGGTACCGAACGGTCAAGGAGCGGGCAGCATTGTTGAGACACGTTGGCCGACCGAGTGATCTTCTGGACAAAGATCAATAGCTTTTGGGGCTAGGATAATGGACTTGTTTAAGTCTGCTGCCCTGCCGAGCTCCGCGTATCGAGTAGAGAGGTACAGGACCATGTTGTTTAAATGCATCAACCGGGTTGAGAGGTCCTGTGGGGAAAGATCGAGTGCTTCCTGCGCGAGGAGAATTGCATCATCGAGGTCTGCTATTTCTCCGAGTTCATTGTAACGATCTGCGAGATCAACGGTGACGTCGTTCAGAGACATCATCGACCTGTCAGGGTCTTCTTGCGCAAAACCAACGGCCTGCTCGATGTCCGTTTGATTATGACGGCTGGAAAGATGGTATTGAAGCTGATTCAGGGAACTCCATCGCTACCGTCGAGAGAGGCAATGAGGTCGGTGAGTGGGGTGAGCCAGTGGCTGAGCGGAGTTCCGCTGTCTGTGGCCTTGGTGGTAGTGACGGTGTCTGTGGTGTCGACAGCAGCGGCAGTGGAGGTGCCACTGGGGGCGCACCGGGCCAGCCAAGCCAAGCCATGGCTGACGAGCTGCAGCACCGGCATAAAAAACTGATGGTATCATTGGATCGCACAAGGCAAAACGAATATTGGTTTACAATCGCGCTTGAGCAGAGGGAGCCATCAACGACAACAAAACGCACCCTTGAACGACTGATGCAGACTTCGTATCTGCGCCTCTAGCAACCGCTCCGCACCCAATCGAGTCTGCGCCATGCGCGTAAAGAAGGACGTCTTGGATTCGTACGCGTACAACGGGTTCAAGTCGTCTACGCAATCCGTCAGTCCACACAACACGACCAGACCCGAAACAACTTGGACGCACCCGGATCAGGCTTCAACACACACTGCAAATGCATATCTGCCTCCTTCAACTCCTTCACGAAATTCGTCAAGACGCCATACCGCACCAACGACGCCAGCAACACGCGCGAGGGGGAAAACGGGCGTGTTAGGTCGAGTGTGGAGAAGAGAGTGCTGGGTTACCTTGACGAACTCGACGGAAGCTGAGGCGTCGAGCTCTGTGACGGTGGTCGCGAGGAGGCCACCTCCGGCGTTTCATCGGAGTCACAATCTTGTCGGGAGCCACCGTTCGTAAGTGCCCATTTTGGGATGTTGAGACGCCACCTGAATCGCGGGTGGCAAGGGGCAGAGCGGTAAGGGCGAGGAATTACATGAGCAACATGGACGGGAAACGCGCGTACAATTCCCTGTAGACATCGAAGGCTTCGTTCGCCACGATTTCTAGTTTGCGTAGTTTTGGGGTCGGGATCGTTCCGTCTTTGAAAGGGGGGTCGTACTCGTTGGACCACGGCTATCTAAAGAAAATAGGGACCCGTATCAGGCGTACTGCACGAGAGCTCACATCTATGGTGGAATGGAGCGCATTCGAAACAACCGAAACTTCTGTGTACATCGGACCATACGACGAGCATTGCAGCAGTGACCACGAGACACACTCACCGATAGCTTGCACCGTCTCTGCTGCAATCGCAGGTAAGATGATCCCTTCCGGTCGCACGATCCGTCCAGACCTTGAGCGGCTGGTCGACGCTAACGAGAAGATCTTCTGCGTAGTCTGGGTAGATCCAGATGAGAGATTTGATGTTCTCTTCTACGCGGGTCGGCGGCAGGCGGCGCATGAGATCGAGCACCGAATCCACCGGACCAGCCATGCTGTATAAGAGAAATCCGCGCGTTACTACGCAGTGACTCCGAACGGTCGGCGTGTGGTTTCAATCAAAAAAATACGTCGCGCGCCACACGCCAACTTCGCTGCCCAAATCAAGAAGAAGATAACATGCCCAAACCGCTGATCGGCGGCGGCACGTTCCTCAATACACGATTTCTGTTTTCTTCGTTTTTTCCATAGATTGCATTTATTCTTCTGGTGGCCCCCGCAGTTCAGTGAAAACTGGCCGCGGTCAACGGCTGAAACACTGAGACGATAACCTAACGGGCCCGGGGTGACGATATCTACATCCTTCAAACTACGAGTTCAAACTGTATTCGTTAGGCTTGCCAGTTGCCTCTCGCCGTTGTGCCTCTCAAAAAAAACAAAAACAAACTGTATTCGTTACTAAATTGTCTGTGCGACTCGGACCAGATATACCCACGACGGTCCCGCGTACTAAGGCTGCACTTGGCCCCTCCCGAATCCCACTATGTGCTGGCAGAGCACGATGGACCATCGATCAACTTCGTCTGATCCCTTTCCCTGGATGCGACCCGCTTCAGGTTTGAAGTCTTCCACAGCATTCTTCTCATTAGCCAGCGCCATCACGTTGAACTTGTGGAGTTTGTCACAGTCCCTCAGGATGCTCACGCCGCACACGTTCTGGTGAAAGGCAACGTCTGAGTCGACTGTCACGCGACAGGATCGTAGTACTACACACCTTGAAAACCTCCACGAGGACGAAAACGCCGGGGCTATCAAGATCGACCGCATAGTTTTCTGGTATGCATTTCGCTATTTCCTGGATGATGTCCATTCGAGTCAACGTGCTGCGGTTGCGCACTCGCAGTTCGATCTTGTACTAGACATCCCCGTGAGCGAGGGCTGAAAACGACATACCAGGTGTGATCTCACCTTGTGTACTTGGGTTCCTTCGGCCTCCGCGAAATACGACGTGAACAGGCGTCGACACAGAGAGTGTATTTCCGGCAGGTTGGCCAGACAGGAACCAGAAACCGGGATGAGTCTGTGCGTATACCTTCAGTGAACACGTCAACTCTGCGCTCTCTGAAACGCCGTCATCCGCACTTTGTTCTCGTCGCGCCTGTCTTTCGGACGTTCTCGGCATGCGTAGCGATCAACTTGACCGGATCTATCGGGGACCTGCGAGAAATGAAGACCACTGGATGGAAATGAAATCAAGAGATCGATCGTGATGGCAGTCGACGACGTAGACCCAGACACGCTTACCGCAAGGCGTGTTCGTCTGACAAAAAATTCACTGGGAGCCAAATGGAACAAGATAAACAGAGCACGCAAAGAAAGACAGGCGAGCGCCTACCGAATCGTCTCTCTGTCCGCGGACGCTTGATGGTGGCTAGTTCTTGCGCAACTAGGGCTTCGAGGTCTGCACCGCCTTCTTCGTCGTCTGAAGATTGTGGTCCAAGTTCGAATGGATCTTTTCCTTCTACAGGCCACAGCTCCGGCGCCCCATGTGGGGGTTGGGCCATCCTGCACCGTTAGGAATAAAAGTTAGGATGTAGTAGTGCTTTGTCTGTCGGTTCATTCTCCATGCCAGGCGTACATTGACGCCACGCGCCACCTCCGACCCTCGGTGGACCCCACACACGTTGCAGTCGCACTGATAGGCGACGGAGACAGACTCCGCGAACGTAGAGTGCGAGGCCGCCCGTCATCGTGCTCACCGTAGTCGAAGAGGTCATGGGGGAAGCACCATCTCCCTCGGCACGCAGAACCACAGGACTGACAGAGTGCGCACACATCTTTGCACGTTCCTCCACCTCTTGCTCCCGTTGTGCCCTTTTGCGCACTTCTTCAAGTGCAGCGGCTCGTTCGATCTGGCGTTGTCGACGCTGCTCCCCCAACCGATCCTCATCTTTCCGTTTTTTTTTTCGCCGCCTCGGCCTCTTCTGCCGCACGTCGTTCTGTAATCCGGGGTCAGTCCCGCTACAGACATCAACCAAGAAACACTCACCCGCTCCTCCGCCCTCCCGCTCTTCCTCCCGCTTCCTCTTTTCCTCCTCCTTCTCTTCCTCCATCTTCTTCTCCGCCACCGCCCGTTGTCTCTCCTTGCACGCAGCTAACAACGTCCTCCGGTGCACTTTATAATCTTTCGGCTCAACCGCTTCTTGGTCGCCACAGCGCACCTCCAGGCTGTCCTCTACTCGTGCTTTTTGCAGTGTTTCAAAGGCCTCGCGGTCGGCATAGCCTTCAAGTTGCGCAAGCAGTGGGCGCTCTTCTTTGCGGTACGCCCGCTCGATGCGGTCGATCCGCAAAGCACGTTCGCGTCTTTTTTTCTCCTTCTCCTTTTCCAGCTGCTCGACTCCGATCTGTCCTTGCTGTGAGAGCTCTGCGCGGAAAGACGCCTCCACTTTTTCTTTGCGTACGCTCAGCTCCGAGAGGAGCTCTCTGTGTGCGATGAGTGCTTTGCGCAGAGAGAGGGCGCGGTGTTCGGTGTTGGCCGCGGAAATGAGCTCGGCGGACTGGCGTCCACTTCATCGGCGGAGAGCACTGGCGCAGGGTCGATCACGCACACAGCGTTGCGGAGCGCCTTTGCAAGGGTACTCAAGCGGGTACGCAGGAGCTCGGACCAGAGATGGCGTACCTGTCAGAGTGGGCAAATGGCTCGTCGATAGAGGATATGGTCTCTTTGGCAGCTGGTCTAGACGCGGAGTTCGCCTACGTGCACAGCCCATGAAGTAGGCTTCGACTTGTTTCGAGCCAAAGTCGTCGAGGGGTTTGACGAGGTCGAGGAGGGTGCTTACAGTTGAGAAGAGGTAACGGGAGAGGGGGCAGAAGAGGAGGGGGCGGGAGATGGCATATGGGGAGTCGCAAGCACAGGGAGAGGAGAGGATGGGCGCCGTAGATGCGCAGAGAGTGAGGGGGTCGAACGAAATCCGTAGAGGATCTTGGATTTTGCTGGGGAGAGGCTGCGGACATCTCTCGAAAGCTGGAACACATAAGTGAGGAAGTGTTGATAAACAGACGGCAACTTACAACACCTTTTATAGGAGACCGGCGTGGGTAGCCCAAGGAGGGCGGCATGCTGCCCAACTGGGGCTGCGAGTGCACTGACAAGAACCTGGCCTGCGAGATCGGATATTTCTTCGTCGGATCTACCGCCGATGGAGGGTGACGACGGCATAATAACGACCCCAGGCTGCGGCGTGGTAGAGGGAGCTGCCGCTGGTAAGGAATATCTTTGCGAGCTTGTCGTAGTAATTTGCCATCATAGCTAGACCTAAGGACGCCTTTTTGGCCACGGACATCCTCGACAGAACGAAATGCCTCTTGGCAGAGTTCGAGCTCTACGGACGCTGGGCTAAGCGTGTGTCAAGGTGGTGCTGAAGGATGTGCGTGTCCGATAGCTTGATGCGGCGTGGGCCTGGTGGGCATACACGGTACTTGGCGACGTTGACGGGGTTACCCGAGTGTTGCGAACACAGCCACACCCCGATCAATACAACTTCCAAGAATATTCGTTGTTACATAATGGACACGACACAGCCAAAAAAAACGCTGTTTTCGCTCACGACCTCGTGGGCGCTATGGGATCAAGTGTGCGGTCGTGTTCGCAGGGTCGCTGTGACCCACGCATGTGCCAGAAATTGGTGTCATAGTGGGTTGGGTCGGGGACGACGTCGACAGCGCATCAGGATGAAAAGTGACCACTGACTAGTGAAGGGGCAATGAATGAGTATCAAAAACAAAAATTGCGGACGGAGATCGGGTGTCGATGACAAAGAGGCTACTACCTGAATAGACGTTCTAAGAGCTCGAAAAGCGGAGCACTAGAGCTGAGACAGAGGGAAGATACTCGGGAACTAATTAGCTATAAGATGGATTCAATCGTGGTATTTGGCACGGAACCCGCCTTCTCCCTCGAATTTCAGCTTTGCTCACATTCAGATAGCAGCGACAACCAGCTGGTAGGGCGGTTTGTTCCCACCACTAGCCTTTCTCGCACGCTTCTACTCCTGCTTCTCCCGCTTCTCCCGCTTCTCCCGCTCCTTCTCCTCTCGTTTCTCCCTCTGCGTAGCCTTGCTTGTCGTTTTTGGGATCTTGGCTCTTACTTGCGCGTCCCTCGTCGTC